>JAPPVO010000802.1:0-19023 GCA_030407325.1 Camellia japonica | reverse complement strand
TGGGGTAGCCATTCCAGAATCATCTTGTACCATACTTACTTGTGAGTCTTCACTAGAGACAGGAATAGGATCCATGTCTTGATCATCTTGGTCCTCATCTCCAGCCTGGAACTCATGAGGCAGTATGTGTACCATATTGACTGATACTGGAGGAAATGAGCCAAATTGGATGGCTGGCTGTACCTGCTTCCTCCCTTGGCCACCTTGTTCAGTTACTTCAGCAGCATCCTCATGCTGCACTCTGGCACTTCGTTGTTACTGATTCCTTCGAAGGATCTTTCTCAACTAGTTTTTTCAACCAAAAATGTTTGCTCAGCCATGAAGGCTTCGAACATTTCTTCTTCCACCATTTCTTTCTTTTGGCTTATGCCAATTTCTTCTTCTGTCTCGCTATCACTCTCCATCAGAGCTTTCTCCAATCCTGCTAAGCTAGACTTCTCTCTGGCTTTTAGTTCAGAATGAACCTTGGCCAAATGTTCTCTGCTGCAACCCACTTTGCTTTGTAGGGTTGGCTTTGGAGTGTGGTTTGACTTTGGAGTCTTCTTTCCTTCTGTCTGGACCAATGAAGAGCTCTCTCCGTTTTCTTTCATATCATTCTGGTACTGAGTGTACCTGCGCTGAATCTTTCTCCTTTGTGATCTCGAAATGACTGGGACCATATCTGGTTCCTTTGTCTTTGGGTGTTTAAGCAATACCCAATTGTTCGGAGCCACCAAAGGAGGCTTGACCATCCTGCCTTAGTTTCCAACATCTCTCTGGGCAGGCACTCCCCAAGGTTTGTTTTGCATTACAAACCAGTCTGGAACTCCAGGTACCCATGAACTTACTAACTCAGATGTTGAACTGCTTTTTTCTACCTTTGAAGCCATCTTCGAAGCTGGCTGTGAAGGTAAATGCTTGGCCCTGACCTCATGTTTCGAGCCTAATTCAGACCTTCGATGAAAGTAGCCACTTCCTGTCTTGCGTGAGGCTGGTCTAGGGGGCCAATCTCTGGCTTTGATCCCATGAACTGAGCATTTCTCCAGTCTTCTTTCAGAATGACTGCTCTCCATTCTGTAATAGTTAGGTGGCCTGGATTCATATAAGGGCCTCTTGCCTTTAGCATGCATTCTGTCCATTACAGGCTCAACCACTAGCGGTCGCTGCCTATCACTAGCCGGATACGGCCTTTTGTTGTAAGCATTGGTTAATTTAGGACGTCTCTGTACATCCCTGTAATATTGCTTCCCATCAACTAGAAGCCCTTTCAACCACTTATAACTCAGTCTGCACCTGGGACACATCCTTTGTATTACTGCTACCTCTAAGGAATCATCATCCAATGATTCTTCATCAGAGTGTTCCCTCCGATGTGAGAAACCTTGTCCAATAGCTGGTGGGTTTCTAGTGTCCTTCTTGATGGTTGTCTGGTTAGCAACATGCATCTGCACATTGACTTCTTCCAATTCTGTCAAGGACAAGTTTTGGAAGTCTGACGTAATGACATTGGCTGCCGCCTCTCCAACTTCTGGAAATGGATTACTGTCGATCCCCATGGCCTTTTCTGTTTTGGCTGGGAACTTCAAACTTCCTTTCCGAATTTGTTCTTGGATCCTGTGTCGAAAAACAATGCAGTTTTTAGTCGAGTGAGAGCAAGAGTTATGCCATTTACAATATACTTTTCCCTTAAGTTCATCTGAAGATGGCAATTTTACTCCTTTAGGTAACTTAAGGAAGTTAGCCGCGAGTAAATGATCAAAGATGTTATCTGCCTTTGTTAAATCGAAAGAATACTTTCTGTGAAAGTCTTTCTTTTTAAACTGCTGGTCAATTGTTGTATCCTTATGAATTAATGCCTCACAGATCACAGGTTCTTTGCCCACAATCTCTGCTGCATCGATCTCATAATTAGGATATCTATAATATGTCTTGTACGATGCATTGTTTCGATCTTGTTCCTCCTCTAGTAATGCTTCGTACCTAGACACCTTATAGGTTAGTTCCACCAAATCTCTGAATTCAGTTGAGTCAAACTTCTTTCGAAACCTGAACTCTAGGCCATTTTGAGCCAATCTTACGAATTCTGGCTCTGACAGGATGACTCTACATTTATTTCGAGCCCTTTTAAATCTGGCAATAAACCGAGTAACCTTTTCTTCAGGCCTTTGACTCAATCTTGCCAAGTCTGCCATGGATACCTCTGGCTCCGATTGGAAGAATTGGGCATGAAATGCCTCTTCCATTTGTTGCCAATTTTGAATGGAGCCAGGTGTAAGGTTGATATACCATACAAATGCTCCCCCAATTAGAGAATTTGGGAATAATCTTAGTTTCATATAGTCATGATTAGTAAATTCACCGCATTGAGTAGCAAACCTAGCAATATGCTCTATTGTTGATTGGTTTCCACTTCCATAGAAAAGGGTAAAATCTGGTATCCTGAACCCCCTTGGGTATTCATGTACCCTATCTACCCATTCTGGGTATGGTTTTCTGTATACAAGAGTCTAGACCCCCCGAGCCATCGGTCCACACATCTCCTTAACAATATTAGCAATTTGGTCCCTAGGGACCATATTTTGTGCCTGCTGAACCACTACTGGAGGGACAAACACAGGATTTGGTGGACAAACTTGTGCTTGCGGTCCTCTTGTCCATAAGGTGGTACATTTGGGACTGGTTGTCCCTGTGGTGCAGGTTGCTGTTGGAGGTGTGGGTAACCCCTTTGAGCTTGTCCTGCGAAAGGTGCTGAAACAGTGTTGTGTGTCCCTTCCATTTGTAGGCCAACCTTCCAACCCCCCAGGTATAAATTCGAATAAGGGATTATTATACCCCTAGTGCCAGGTATGGCTTCGAACATGGGATTTGTAACCATTCTTATGCCAGTTTCTTGTACTTGACCAGATCTACCAACTTGTGTGACTTCATTGTTGAGTACTGAGGCATTTTGGCCTGCTATAGGCCTCGAAATGGGTTCATACCAAGACTGAGGTGATGGTCTTTCATAGTTCTGATTACTAGTTTGACCATTAGAATGTCCATTAACTTGCATACGCTGTTTGTCTCTAGCCAATCTTTGCTGAGGGACATTTAAAACTTCCTCTGTGTGTCTTGTGTTTGTTGGTTGGCGGTTATTCATTCGATCCAAAAAGGATGTTGCCCACCTTTCCATTGTGTTCATTAATTGTTGTCCCATAGCATCTACTAGGCCATCCCATGGATTTGTTGGCTGAGTAAATGGAACAGTGGATGGTCCAATTCCTTGGTTTCGTCCAATATTATGAACATATGGTTCTTGTCCCGAAGTACTAGTCTGTTCGACCATAGGTTCTGATAACATGGGAGTTTCCACAGGATGTGTTACCACATTATCCTCTGGATTAGGTATCTCTACTACCTCCTTCTACACCCTTCTTCCAAGCGTTCATTTTCTCCTTGTCTTCTTCGTCTAGCCATTTTAACAAGTCCCATCGGGCGTGCCAAAAATATATGTTGGCTTTTTAGCTTTCGAAGGGTATTTTTGTAAATGCGAGCGTGCCAGCAAGGATCAATCAGTCCTTACAGAAATTATAATTGCCAACTAATTATCAGACGATTGTGTTTTAGTTCTTTCAGCCTCAATGAAGAGGACTTTTACTGGTGGCTTGACTTAGGAGAAATTAAGCAAAATAACAGTTAAATGACGAATAATTGAAGTATTTCATTAAGATGAAAACTTACAATGATCCAAACTCAGCCTCGTAGAGGTTTACAACAACAATCTACTTGAAACTACTCCTATGAACGAAGTGCAGTGCAGGAATTTAAAGTTCAGGAATGTAAAGAACAGGTATTTAAAGTGCAGGAAATGTAAAGACTGGAAATGTAAAACTAGAAAAGAAAATATGAAGTAAATGACTGGTTTGTTGGATCTGAGTCTGGGGCTTTTTTCTGGGGGGCTTTCCTGCTATTTATACTCCTCAAAGATGACCATCGAACTGCACTTCAAACCATCGAACTGCTCCTCTATGATTGCTTGATCATGCTGCCTTAGAAGTAGTTCCACTACGCCATTCCTTGCAGTTGGGCTTCCCTCCTATATTTGAATTTGAATGTGAGTAACCGTTGAAGTCACGTCACCTTGTATCTCTTCGCTGATCCAATGCTACTCAGACCACGCAAGAACCAATATTAACCGCCACGTGTACGATCATGATCGAAGATTAAATATTCTTCCTGCATTGCCCTTACTTCGCCACATGTCGAACTGTAACTGGCTTTTACAAAATATGTAACCAACAATATATATAATTTTATCCAAGTCCTATGTTAATCCTTCATATTTTAATTGTAACCATTTTTTTAAAAAAATTTAACTCTTAGTTCAATGTGATTATTCTATCACCCAATTCATAAAATTTGAACAAATAAATTTTACCTTTTACCTCTACACTTCCGTCCAAATTTTTCGATGATCCCTCACTTTATAATTTTTAAATACCTCTAAAACATGCTGATGCTATCCTCGCATGAGCAATTTATGTCTGAATTTTAAAGGGTAAATGGAGAAAGAGCTACACTAAACCACAAGAGTTTTTTTAAAAACATAGAACTGCATCATTATATTAAAGCAAAAGGCAAAATACAAGAGAGAGCAATTACAACAATACAATAATCAAGAAAAAAAAAAATGTGCCAAATAAACATCAAAAAATATAATAATAAATAAAAGCTTTAGAACCCACATGCTCTAATCCATGATTAATGGAGAGATGCAATTAGCAACATGTACGAGCATCAACATTATGAACACAAAAACAAAGGACCAAACCATACCTCGAAAATCAAGTCACCGATGAAAAGCAATGTCAAAAAAAGCTTGCTTTTGAGTCTCTGTGAGTGTCTTCTATGCTATACTCACTTTTTTGCTTCAAAAATATTAGAAACTCTAAAAATTCTATCAAAAATTTTACTAAATGTTTTAGTGTGACCCACATGAGACCCACATTATATAAATTTCACACCTATATAAGACATTTGGCAAAATTTCTGAGATCTCTAACATTACTCTTTTCACTTATAGTGATAGTTGCTTTAAAAGAGAAATTTTTACCCTATCTACATAAAAAAATTACTCGTTTTGAGAAATTTTTATATGTCAATAAGGTAATATGTGACACTACTTTCTACCAATCACAAATGCATATTTCCCTATTATTTCTCAAACACCCAACATAAATGTAGTGGATCTTACTGTCAAAATCAATCACAATAGTAGAAAATATCAAATGACATGGAATTGGGGTGGCTGTTGTGCACCCCCGCACAGCAGCCACTGTTGTGCAGCCAATTGGGCCCTTTTCGAGGGTCCATTTTGATAATCCAAACCGTTCACATTTTAGAATACATCAAGTAGGATATACCTGTGAAAAATTAAGTTAAGCGGATATCGTTTACCCATTCATCCACTCACATTTGTATTCATTTTAATATTTTAAATTACAATTGTTATTTATTTTTGTAGATACAAATGTGTGTGGATGAATGGGTAAACGATATCCGATTAACTTGATTTTTTACAGGTATGTTCTACTTGACGTATTCTAAAATGTGAACGGTTCGGATTATCAAAATGGGCCCCGAAAAGGGCCCAATTGGCTGCACAGCAGCCACCCCAATTCCCATATGACATATACCCTATCTACATAAAAAAAAAAAAAAAATTTACTCGCTTTGAAAGGGTTGAATAGCTTCCATTGCAGTAGTATAGTCGACGTTGACATTAGGCTTAGGAACTTAATTGGTGTAATTAGAAGATGACGAATTATAATGAAATTTGAGTGAATATCAAATAGTGAAAAGCTTAATTTGTCCTTTAATGTATTATGGGTTAAGATTGGGATGCAAGGTTATACTGACCTTGGTTTGTTCTACTATTTTGGCCCAGGAATTTAGATTAGCCCAAAAAAAAAAGAAAATGAACAATGAGTTTATGGAAGAATGTATGCACTCAAGCCTGCAAAACCTAAGGCTAAACAATCCCTTATTAATTAACAAAAGATGGTGGCGGTAAATTACACTTTGAAAAAATATAATAAGCCCCATACTTTTAACATAATTACATTAATCTCTCTAAAGATTTAATTCATACAACACTTACCTTTTTCATCAGTAATTTGTTGATCATGCAGATAAAAATATGATATCGCCATTTTTTTTTTTCTATTAAAACCTATATTTACCTTTGTTTATTTCAATGTCTACCTACTTTTGGTATTATTTCAGTTGCTGTAACCTTACTTAAAGGGAGATTGTGTAATTATGCAAAACTTATGAGAATTATTGTATTTTCCACAAACCCCAATGTTTAGAAAGCACCAAACTGATTTGTACTCAGAAGTATGTCTGGTAAAATCATAAATAATTCAGATGAAAAAATAAAAATAAAAGCATCGTGAAATGTTGGGGAAAAAAAAGGCAAAAATATAATGAGAAATTTGGCAAACTGTGAGTTGGCCATATGGAACTAGGGAAATTTGATTTTACTGAATAAAAATTTGTTTCAAATACCATAGAATTATGTTTCAGATTCATACATGAAATTAGAAGCAATGATAGCAACCCAACTTGCGAAACAAAGTCAAAGCCATTGCTAAATTTCCCATTATTAGGAAATTGAATCGATACTAAACTGTATCTGGACCACCTTTCAATGTAATATCCAACATAAGTGGATTGGTTTATGTAGCAAATAATGAGTAACTCTACAATAAACACGGACAACACCGCGTTGTGTTCCAATGTAAAGCTCATAAATAGGTATCTTGTTCATAGCTTCTGTAGCAAAACATGACTTACAGATAAATGGAGATTTTTCCGGGATACAAGGTGCTCAATCCTTCTTGTAAACCAACGTCGGGTATTCTGGACTCCACATGTTGTCCTTCACGTATGTTACAATTTCCTCCTGCATATTTTGGACAAATAAATCAAAACGAAATTTAGAGTTCTAGAACTCATCTGAGTATCTTAATTTAAACGAAAGCCAAACAGTTTCCACATGGCAAACTTGAAGCCACCATGCTGTTAGAAAACATTTGAACTACCAATAGAACAAATTCAAGGTCAACGTCATTTTACCTAAAAAGCCAAAAAAACACCAAATAAGCAAACTCCAAACCACCCCTAAAATACCCAAAAGCATAAGTCAAACAAATTATCAAAGTTTTAAAATAATTCTAAGTACGTTTTGAAGGTTTTTATCACCTCTAATATATTTTCTTTTGATAGAAAAAAGAATAAAACAAAAAGCACAGATGTTGCATTGCCCATGTACACCCAATGGGTGGTAAGGGATGGTCATTTTCCCCCGCCCCGCTCCGCACCCGCATCCGCATCCGCATCTCCCGCCCCACACGGATTTTCTTGGCCCTGATTAAGAAATGGGATGGGGACGGGTTTTGCTTCCCTTATCCCGTTCCACCTGAATCCCGCCTCGATTATATTGATTAATTATATTTATGTGTGTTTAATATATATAATTATTTATTTATTTTTCATTATAATGAAGTTAAAACACTAAAATATTATACTTAATATTAATTTTATTCATTTATTTTCGATCTTATATAATATAATTTTTATTAATATTTTCATTTTTCAACTTACAAAATTAACCCGCCTCCCACCTCGCACCTGCCCCGCTTCTATCACCCCCGATTTGCCCCGCCCCCGATATGATATTGGGCGAGGGTTGATTTCTATAAACTCGCCCCAAACCCGACCTATGACCATTCCTAAGTGGTAGATTGGGTTTCTAAGCCATTAAGAAGCACGAACAAGGACACAAGCACAGATAAAGACACGGATACGATGGGGATACAACAAAAAATAATAATAATAATAATTTGCTATGTATATAAATATATATTTAGAGCATAGAGATATGAGAGTCATCGATGTATATATGGGTTTATTTTTGTTTTTTTTCCACTTCCCTCTCTTTGATTCCATATATTTTACTCAACTTTCTAAAATTATAAAAAACCAAAAAAAGGTGTTTTGAGGTGTGTTTAGACATAGAGCATGAGTGTCTATGAAGCATCCCTATATGTCTTGCAAAATATAACAATTAAAAAAGTGGCATGCCATGTGGCGTGTTTGACACTAGGACACACTTGTTCGACAAATGGACATGATTGTTCACACCGTTTCAATGAGACACTGGCACAACACTAATTTTTATTATTATTATTTACCAACAAAAAATTGATATCTCATTTTAACTTCAAGTACAAATGAATAATATACTAGAAACTTCTACAAAAACTTTTTGAACATAAATAAATCCTACATTCCTGAGAGGTGCTCAAACCTCTAACACCCATTAATTAGGATAGTTATGGTGGCCATCTAAGGTAGGCCTAGTTGGTTATAAAAGCCTAACCTTAGCATCCTTCCTTCCCCACACATGATTTTAGCAAGTGGCAACCCCATCAGGCTATTTTGGCCACAACATGCTCCAGAGAGCAATCTTATTCTTCTTTTACTAATTGGATTTGGTTGTATTGAATTCAAAATTATTGACATTGATAATGGAGACCGATACAAATTAAGAGGGGGGGGGGGGGGGGGTGTTAATTTAATTTTATGGTTGTATATGTAGAATATTGGTAGTGATTTTCTATTTGATTTTCCATTGTTTGATTTTTTATGGAAAATTTTTAAAATGCTCTGTAAAAATGCTTAAAGTCAATTACCTAACCTGCTGAGTCGAAATTGAATATTTCAACCGGCCCTTTTTGTGAACGGTGGTTTTACTGTGGTTGGAAAACAATTTAATCCACCATTGGCGGTTCGGTAGATATTTTTTTCCTAAACTGCTCCACACCAACCTATGCATACCCCTACTTCAATCCATTGATTTGCAATTTTTTTCTCCATTGCTCAGTTATGTGATATTCCCCCTACTTAAAAAAAATAAAAAATAAAAAATTATTTAATTTAAATGATGATTCATGTAACTGCCCTAACTGATTGGGGTTCGGTTTCATTTAATCATCCATCGAAAATTGCTAAAATTTAATTGTGTTGAATAGTGTATATAATGAGATAATTCATGGGATACCAAAATAAGATAATTGCTAAAATTGCTAAAATTTAATGTGAATATAACGTTTGAATTGTGAGGTCGAGAAATCATAAATAAGATAATTCATGGGATACCAAAATATCACACTAGTGATAGGAAAGTAGAATTCAGTTGCCTGGTCCTGGCAGGTATCCTTAATACTCCAACATAGGAATACAATTACCATCTCCCCAGGGTATTTTAAGCCTACTGAAAGTTCTCTCATACACATGTTGCAGACCAAATACTTGTTTTAATGGATTCTTAACCAGAAAAGTGCTTAGCAAATGCCATACATGGACCTTTGAATGGACCTTTGAGTCATGCAAATTCCAATAAATGCATGCTTATGACTCACGGACGACCTAAAAATGAATCAAAAAGGAAAAAAGAAGCAGCATTGACAGTTGAAATGCCAACTTATTACACATTGGCACCATTGCCAACTGCTACATGGTGTAGTGTCACCATGCCACACATTGAGGGTTCATTCTTTAAGAGTTAAGGGATGTTCCTCAAATTGATGCCTCCACAGGTATGTTATTTGAAGAGTAAGCCTGACACCACAGTTCTGACATAAGCATTCTAGAGCATGATGTCTCCCTCGGTGGAATTAGGGGTGTTATAAAATACCAGTGGAACTGGTAATTCGATCCAATTCGAATCAAAACAATGGTTTGGACTGGTTTTTATTAGCTTTGCTTCTGGTTACAGTTTCGAAAATGGTAGAACTATTAAAATCAGTCCAGTTCCCAATTCTAAGGCTTTGGTTATGGTTCTGAACCGAACCAAACCATGATATATTTGTTTATTACTTTTTAATATTTTTGCATGTAAAAATAAGAATAATAGAAACTACTAGTAAGATTTGAACCCTAGTCCTCATTGTGAAAATGACAAGCTCCAACCAACTTAACTAACTTAATTATTATCAGTTTATTTACTATTATAAAATACATATCATATTTCTTGTTACGTAAAAATTCTAGAACCGTAGAACCAAACCAAACCAAATTTTTATGGTTCGGTTCTAGTCCGGTTACATAGGTTTAACAGTTCAGTTACGGTTCCAATGTTTTTGGAAAAGCAGGGACCGGTTTGGCTCCTGGTTTATTCTAAACCCAGACTAATCCAATCCGTGAACACCCCTAGGTGGAATGCAAGGCCCATAGGACCCCAATGGTGCTAGGTAATGCCAGACACATGATCCCTTCAGAGGTTCAAAGCATGGTTACTGGTGGAGGAATATTCAGATGAATTGGTCTGTGGCTAGAGTAGGAAGCTAGTTCTGTTAACTATGGCCTCACCTAAAGTCCCAGAGCACACTACAGCCTTTCCAGAAACAAAGAGACACCACTGATGTTCCCATGTTACATGCCGCCTTCAGCACCGTATACCTGTATATTGGCTTTCAAGAACACAGCCCAATTCTCTAGGCTGACAGGATGGAAGCATGAACCCATGTTTCTATTAGGCGTGAGTTCAATCCATTTTGTCCACTACTCCCTCAGGGACACTATTTAAAGGTTGAGTAACCGATTTTCATGGGCTAATCTTCCTTGTGCCCATGCTTCTTAGACACTATCTAATAAAGAATCAATGTCCTCAAACATGTCCCAAAAAACCCTTGCATTGTGCTCTAACCCAATAACCTATAGAGGTCAAAATAAGACAATTCCACAAAGCCTTTGATTTGTTGTTGGTGCCGAAAGCTTTACTTAATTGTAACTATGATTCTTATGCTATGGAATGCGGTTATTGAATTTTAATCAGTGTCCTGTTGTATAATTGCATTATTTCATTATATTTGAATGAAAATATTCAAATATATGACATAATAAATATATAAATTTATATATTTTTGTGCGTGACCCTCGCGTGTTGTGTCCTATATTTTTTAAATTTTTGTGCGTCGGTGTGTCCATGTCTTGTGATTTATCCGTGTTAGTATTTCTTAGCCTATGGATCAGTGGATGGCCTTCTGACTTCCCTACTGTTCTTTATCCCAGCTCTCACACTCCACTTTGCCTTTCTCTAATTTGGCCCAACTAATCAGGACTCCACTGCATGTATATCACCATAAAGAATACCACCAAAATGCAAAAGAACATAAATTTGAACTGAGTTATTGCGCAAAGAATTAAATAAATGAAAAGACCTGAGTAAGTTTCCGGAGTTCTCGGGCGTCCATTTCACGGTATCCCTCTGCCAGATCCTCTTCTATAGCTTCCTTGATCACAGCAGCAGCTACCTCCTTTGTTATATCACGTATTCTGCATTTATAAAAAAGATCAAGGCACGACTACAAAGCATTTCAACCAAAGCTATGCAAACTGCTAAGAAATTCCTAAGATTTGTACCTCGATGTTGAAGGAAATATAATTCCCTTATGAACCTCCTCCTCTGTCATATATGCAGCTAGGCTGTAGTTTTGAAATGAATATCGACAAAATAAAAAATATGCAAATTAGTGGGTTAAAGTATCTCTTTCCAAATTGAAATATTCTTATAAATTAGGTCCATAATCATGCCCTAGTTATTATGCGCATATGCAATCAATTAACCAAGTGTAAATAGATTACTAAAAATATTGCAATATGAGAATAATTCCCAAAATACTCCAAATGGTTTCAAAATGATAACATATGCCAATTATGATCTCAAACAGCCTTCTCAACTTTTTTTAACATATTACACTTTTTTATTTGGGATTTGCCACCTCTAACCTTGAAATTGGGTTCATTCAATTGCAGTCTAGTGAAGTTATTCCTAATGGTGACCCTTTGAGCCATAGTAGTGAGTTGGGGTAGATTGAGACGATAGGAATGGAGTCCATGTCAGATCATTTGGGATTTACCACCTCTGCCATTGCCAGAGAACATTGAGGTCGATGGATGGTGACCTCAACATTAGGGTGATTCAGGCGGGCTCTAGTGAAGTTGTTGGTCATGGGGGTCATTTGAGCAGTAGTAGCGATTTGGGGAAGACTCAGACATTATGAATGGGAGTCATGGACATAACAAGGTCCATCTACCATCAGTTCTGCCAGACCATAGAAGTATCATAAGATTCACTTTATTTAGCATAATATATAATTATATATATTTATATACATATAAAAATACACATATAGTGTTTAAAATGCAATAAATATCAATATAACTAAATGTATATACATACAAAATCACGTATATCAATATAATTAGTTAAATCTTTTTTTATTTATTATTATTTTGTGAAAACGACGCCGTTTCATGTATTCTACAAACAAACTGGAATCGCCTGAATCGCAATAAATCGTAGTGGATCGCAAATGAAATAGTAAGAATCACTCAATTTAAGATTCAAATACACGAATCGAATCATTTTGCTTGAAAATCATATCGAAGCATATGAATCAAATCGTGAATCGTAAAATTCTAACCACCATGATTACACCCAAAAGAAAATTCAGATGCAGTTCAATCTTTTTGCTTCTCGGTACACTGTCAACTTACCCGTCAAGCAGTTTGGTCGACAGGACCCTAAACATGCAAATATGCATACTTGTTTTTTGGTAATAATCCAAATCTCTTCTAATGAAATCAGAATTACAGTTTACCATCGTTTACGGGTTTGTTCACAATAATTTTTAGACTGAGATCTGAAATAATTGAGCGGAATAATTTCCACATCCTAAAACTGTTGTGGCATTGATTTCAAGAATTTTATTTGGAAAAGTAGAATGAAGAAGTACCACTCAGCTGCTGCCTGTAACATGCCGTCAGAGATGATCCTAGAGCCAGATAGAAGGGTACCAAGTCCAATCCTGCATGATCAGGTATGTGGAAAATTGGAATATGGGGAAAAAGAGAAAAAAAATATTGAACCCATAGTTATTGCAAAGAGTGAAAATTTGAAACTAACCCAGGAAAAAGGTACATGTTGTTTCCTTGGTTGCAATGGCCAATATGACCATTTCCTGTGGAATTTGAAGTTAAAGTCAACAAAACAATTATAGTTATATGATTATAATTTTACGAATTTGCATTTAGTAAGTTCCCTAATATCAATGCACCAGACATTCCAAAATTCTTTAGATAGACATATATATATATATATATATCCACAGATCAGCAAAATGAAGCTAAACCTCACATTTTAAAGTAGAACGGTGAAGCAACTTTAAGGTCAAAAATTTATTAGAGCAATGGACCAAAAGAGTAGAAGGAAATCTAATTCTGAGGCCACCATTTGAAAAGATATCAGATGAATTGTTCAGCCTCCAAATTGCTTCCAGTGACTTTAAAAAGAAAAGAAAAGAAAATATAGAAATAAAATAAAAAACAACAACAAAAACAAATTGAACAAAATAATAAGCATGCATAGCTAACCATTTGCAAATATTCAAATGCTTTCAAATTCAGATGCAATATCAGGGTAAATTCTTTTGGGTGAAGAGAAGGACAAAAAAATACACAATAAATTAAAACTGAAGATCATGCTAGAAAATACGGAAAAGTAAATCCGAATTGGGCTTCCCAAACTGTAAACAGAATCAACTACACTCAATGGAATGTAAGAATTCACCTGCCTGCCCATGGAAATCAACGTTGTAGAGAGATGGGAAAAACAAGTTCACCTCCCAAACAGTGGTATTTGTCTCATGAATGTCATCAAAACAAATTAATAGGAAACAACAGTTGAAGCCAAACCGAACCAAGCCTTAAGTCCCATCAAATGAGATCGGCTACATGAATCCTTCTTCTTCACGCAGCCTTATCAAATTAGTCAAATTAAGTATATTCATATCTCTATTTACAACCCTAGTCAATGTTAATCTAGGCCTACCCCGTCCCCTAACACTTCCATCTACCGTTACAGCATTGCATCTCTTCACTACTGTCTCTGTTGATCTCTGTTGAATATGACCAAACCATCTCAATCGATTCTCTCTCAACTTATCTTCTATCGGTACTACTCCTACCCATTCCCGAATACACTCATTCATAATTCTGTCTTGTCTAGTCTTACCACACATCCACCTTAGCATCCTCATCTCAGCCACACTCATCTTATCTACATGTTGTTTCTTGGTTGCCCAATACTCCATCTCATACAACATTGTTGATCTAATAGCCGTTCTATAGAACTTACCTTTTAGTTTAGTGGGTATTCGTTTATCACACAATACCCCAGATGCACTTCTCCACTTACACCATCCCGCTTTAATCCTATGGACCACATCTGCATCAATCTCCCCCGCTGTTGTGATAATCGACCCTAAATAACGAAAATGTTCACTCTTTGGCAGTTCTTGATTCTCAATCTTCATTTCTCCTCTGCTTTCATTGTTACTGTTACTAAATTTACACTCTATGTACTCTGTCTTAGTTTTGCTTATCCGAAATCCTTTAGATTCAAGAGTTTTTCTCCAAATCTCTAATTTTGTGTAAACTCCTTCTCTAGTCTCATCCACTAGCACAATATCATCTGCAAAAAACATATACCATGGCACGTCATCCTGAATATTTTTCGCCAACTCATCCATAAGCAAAAAGATAAGGACTTAAAGGTACATCCTTGGTGTAACCCTACAATGATAGGAAATTCATTTGTCTCTCCAGCAGGCGATCTAATAGTGGTCACCACCCCTTCATACATGTCCCTAATCACATCAATGTAACCTTTTGTCATCCCTTTCTTTTCTAACACCCACCATATTATATCCCGAGACACTCTATCATATGCTTTCTCAAGATCGATAAACACCATATGAATGTCTCTTCTCTTTTCTTTTCTTTTCTTTATACTTTTCTATTACTCTCCTCAAAAGATAGATCGCTTCCATTGTTGACCTGCCAGGCATAAACCCAAATTGATTCTTTAACACCTCTGTTATATTTCGCAATCGGCGTTCCATCACCCTCTTCCACACTTTCATTATATGACACATTAGCTTGATTCCTCTATAGTTGTTGCAATTCTGGACATCACCTTTATTCTTATAGATTGGCACTAAAATACTCTTTCTCCACTCATCTGGCATGTTCCTAGTCAACAAAATTTTGCTAAACAATCTAGTCAACCAAGCAATTCCCTTTTTACCCAAACACTTCCAAGCTTCAATAGGGATATCATCGGGTCCTAAAGCCTTATTTGATTTCATCTTCTTAAGTACAATCTCCACTTCAAAATTTCTAATCCTGCGATAGAACCTATAGTCTTGGTTTATCGTATTACTGCTATTTCTTCCTCTATTGCCGTACCTCCATGTTCCTCATTTAATAGTTTCTCAAAATAATTCTTTCATCTTTCCTTAATCTCTTCATCCTTCACCAATACCTTAGAATCCTCACTCTTGATGCACTTAACTTGATTGAAATCTCTTGTTTTTCTCTCCCGTATCTTAGCAATTTTGTATACCTTCTTCTCTCCCTCCTTACTATCTAGTCTAGTGTATAGGTCATCATAAGCTTTTAACTTAGTCTCTCTCACTACTTTCTTGACTTCCTTATTACCCAATCTATAGCTCTTAAGGTTTTTCCTCAGTTCTATCATTCTGCCACTTTTTAAAGCACTCTTTTTTTGCCTTAACTACTGCTTAAACCTCTTCCCTCCACCACCAAGTTTCCCTAGAGTTGGGTCCCGTTCCTTTCGACTCTCCAAGCACTACCCTTAAGATTCTCCTTATACAATTGGCCATCAAGTTCCACATAGTGTTAGCATCGTCTTCCAAGTCCCAAGTACCTTCCTTATCCATTCAATTCTTAAATATTTCTAGTTTATCCCCTTTTAAGTCCCACCATCTCGTTATACGACGCCCACCATCCTTCCTAGCTTGCTATTGCCCTCTAAAACATAAATCTAGTACCAAAATCCTATGTTGAGAGGCCAGGCTCTCTAAGAATCACCTTACAATCATTGCATTTTAGGCGGTCCACTTTTCTCACTAAGAAGTAATCTATTTGGCTCTTAACTAATCCACTCTTAAAGGTTATCAAATGCTCCTCCCTCTTCTTATACATAGTATTGGCCACCACCAGGTCAGAAGCCAACACAAAATCTAAGATACTCTCTCCAGCCTCATTTTTGTCACAAAAACCGTATCCACCATGTACCCTTTCATAGCCTAGTTTATCTATGCCTACATGGCCATTAAAATCTCCACCTATAACCAAGTTCTCTCCTACGGGTATCTCCTGTAAGATATCATCCATTTGCTCCCAAAAATCCCTCTTAGTCTGATCATCTAATCCTACTTGAGGGGCGTATGCGCTAATAATATTCACTAGATTCCCTCCAATAACTAATTTAACTAGCATAATCCTATCCCCTTTCCTAGTGACTGCCACTACACTCTCCACAAGACCCTTGGCAATTATGATTATTACCACATTCCTGCGTCTATCCTTGCCACTATAATACAGTTTAAAACCGGTATCCTCAATTTCCCTAGCTTTCTCACCCGTCCACTTAGTTTCTTGTACACAAGCTATACTAAGCAGCAAAATCGTATTTCAACAGTCGTCAATTGTCCTATGCATAGCCTCTTCATATATCTATTTCGATGCAAAAGAAAATAAATAGAAGGATTTGAGAGTGCAGAGACACATTTAACAAATAAGTTACAACACGTACCGAGATCCACATCTCTAAATGGGCTTCCACTTGCAAATATAATGTTCTCACCCAAAATGGAAAATGCTTCATCGGGGGTGCACTCAGCTGTCAAAAAGTAATTTAAGATAAGCAAGAATGGCCAATTCAGGTCAGAATTATGAACCAGTATGAATGAACATACCATTTTTTGTAGGGTTTGACATTGCGAAGATTGCTGGTCTAGTTGAAGTTGAACATTTAAGTGCCTCTAATACCTAAAAATATAAGCGGACAATTTCATTTTAGCAAGAACTACATCAAATAACATTGAACCAAAGTCTGAATTGAATTAATACATATGATTCCACCAATGACCTTTTTTATCATCTTGCAGGCAGGTGGGTCGTCCAGAGCTCAGAAAGATGTAAAAGGTGTAATACTCAGATTCAAAAAATCAACCATACATTATCAATATTATTATTTTGGTTAAGAGAAAAATGAAGCAGCACAACAGTACTGTAGGGAAGCAGTACACATTGGATCATAGGCCTAAGTGCCATTCAGTGTTTATCTTGCTGGGTATTATACTTGGACATGCAAAAAATCGATAATTCATTATCAATATTATTATTGGTTTAAGGGAAAAATTAAGCAGCACAACACATTGGATCATGGGCCTAACTGCATTTCAATGGTTATCCTTCCTTGCTACCACATCCTCATAAATAAAGTGCATCTTCCCAAAGACATGCTTTGGATAAAATATGTATGAAAATTTCAACGTGCTGTAACCTAATGGAAGTATGAATAAAATAAGGCATAATTCTTATTACAATCAGGCAAACTGAAGCATCATTGAGAAATCACGACCCTTGCAGAAGAGGTGAACAAATATTCGCGCTTGTCACAGACTCATACGCTTGACATTTTCATGTCAGGTCTTCTATATGGATTGCAAGCTGATAAATCACTTTAACATATTCCAAATGGGAAGTCCACGCAAAGATTAACTTTACAAAATTTCCAATAGTCAAGTTGGAACACCCTATTTGGTTGAGTTTTCAGAATCTATTTTTTCTTTTCCCAAAAAGTAGAAACTAGTTTGACTAAAATAAACACCAAAAAAATATTTTCAAATTTTCAAAAATTATTTTTGCCCCATAAATGAGAAAACCATTATAAAAATGATGAGCCTTTTTGATTTTTTTCATTTTTTAAACCAAGCTCAACAAATTATAGTGCTGGTACGAATAACAGTCATCAAACATTGGGTCCCAGAGACACGTGACTATATGAGTCAGTAGTTGTACCTTCTAAAAATGGAAGTTAGAGGATTTAAGTCAATGGTTTTTTTTGTGTTGTTCGCGGCTTGAAAGATAAAATTATTAAGAGGAGACATGGTACATGAACAAAACTGCAAAGAAACCATTCCAAAACTAGGTTTAACACGCTATCAACGCCTAGAAGAAATTAGCGAAAATTACTTGTCAGTGATGTTTTCAAAACTTAATTACAAAATCATGGAAATGTTTATGATTTTACATATTAATATTTATAAAGAATATCACTGGTTTGAAAATATTCTTTTACCCATACACTGACAAGTAATTTCCCCAAAAATTATAGCACAGCTGATCATAGAATTTCTTGAGTGATTTTAAATTAGTACATGAAATATGTAATTACTGATTGGAAAAGTATCTCAATATTTCCTTCATAATGTTGTAACTATGCACTGGTATTAGCTTCCCAGGCCTTTGGTAAGGCCATTTACCATGAAGCAAAGGACCAACTAGATTGGTCAAATGTCGATGATTGATATTAACAAACTAACATATTGCTCAACAATATACAACTGAGTTCGGGTATGCATGATGACCGCTGTAGCTTAATAATTAATAGAGAAAAAGATTCCTCCAAGAATTTTAACTATTAACTCATGGATGAATCTCATGAATTTTTGTAGAAGCAAGTTTATTTATATTACAATTAGAAAGTCATCTGATTCACTTCAACCATACCATACCTCTTTCGAGAACAGGCCGCCCACTGCTGACAAACCAAGAAGTACATCAGGCTTTACCTGCCGCACCTGATTAGCAAAGAATGGCAAAAATGTAATTAGTAATGTAACAAGAATTATGAATATTATATTGTCCATAATCCAAAATTCGGAAGTTGTAAGCGTTCCATCACCAAACAAAGGGGGAGAGGCATATTTTCCATTTATCTATGATTCTATAGTAACTCGTCAACTTTGTTGTAGTAAATAATAATAACGAAACTCAACGAGGTAAGTTCTCTAACATGTAAATCACTCAGACAACAAGTGTGAACAGACTCCCATTTTTTCT
>JAPPVO010000801.1:0-10752 GCA_030407325.1 Camellia japonica | reverse complement strand
CATTCCCACAATGCCACTTATTCCTCCATGACTTCATAACTTCTTTTAACCTCCAATTCATGCTCCATGTTCTCCACTTTATTCTCCATTATCTTTTCACATTTCATATCTTCTCATAACCTCCAAATGAGTAGGAGGATGCCACATGTCCTGCGATTATATTAATAATAAATAATAATAAAAATTGCAGATTTATGGTGCGAACAATTTCATATTGAAATTAACAATGGACAATAAAAAAGACGTTTTCAAGCAATTTTCTATGGAGAAAATAAGTTTTTAATTGTTGTTCATCTTTTTTGGTAGGTTTGTTTTCCGAATTGATTCGGCATTGAGTATCTGAATAAATTTCACATGTTTGGAATTAAGTATTTGGACAAATATATTTTGTTCGGTACTAAATATCCATATGAAACAACTAGAATCAATTTTTCTATGGTTTACACCAGAGTATACAAACAAACTTCACATGTTTGGAATTAAGTCTCCGGATAAATATATTTTGTACGGCACTGAGTATCCATATAAAACAACTGGAACCAATTTTCTTGTATTCAACACCGAGTATATGGATATAGGTAGTCATCGGTAGATATAGGAGTAGTGATTTGCTTTGATGGAAGGATAAGGACCCTTTTCATTTCGGATGAAGTAAGAATTCCTCTATAGCGATTTTGGTTTAGACCCGACCCATTTGATATTTTGGATTCGGGTTTCAATGTCTTATATAGTTGTTCATGTCTTGTTTCCCCTTATTTCTCTTTGAATTTGGCTATTGGAATGTGTTAGTTGTGTTTGGAACTAGGAATGGCAACGGGCCGGGGATTACACTTCCTGTCCTTGATCCCTGAAGGTAAAAAAATCCCCGTCCCCGCCCTTGATCCTCGGCAAGGAACCCATCACCCCTCTGGCCCCGCCCCGCCCCGCCCTTAATCGGGTTTCCCTAACCCCGAAAAATCCCTGACCTTTTTTTTTTTTTGAATTTTGCATATCTCTTTTTTTTTACGCAAATAAAAATAATATTGATAAAGCAAAATGAATCCACAAAAAATTCCAATCCACAAATGCTCAAGGAAACATACTCTATCCATTCAAAATTGATATAGCAGTAAACACTTCCAGTGACTCAGTCAATGATACAAAACAATACCAATGGCAGTGTGGGATGTTCAAAACCCCCCCAAAAAAGATTTTATGTATTGACAACAAACAAACAATAAGACAGTCTAAAAAACTAACCACTTCCAATTCTAGAATATATAAAAATATATTTTTAATATTTGTATAGCTAAACATGTTTATTTGGATAACAAACACTAAAAAAATTTGCAACTGAATTTACTTGGAAGAATATGGCGGTGGATCTGGAGATTTGGAGATCTCGATGTTGTGGTGGTGGAGATCTCAATGTCGTGGTGGTGGAGATCGGCTTCTATCTCTTCTCTTTCCCTCATCGGCGACGGCGGAGACGACGTAGATGTTGATGGAGATGATGGATATGGAGAATATGGCGGTGGATCTGGATGGAGGTTAGGAGGAGGATGGTGGAGCTAGAGCTTAGAAGAAGGACAAAGATCTTATGCCAACATTGGTGAGGCGATAGAAACGACAAAGCTCTGACGATGGAGGGACGACGACGATTAGTGGTGACGGAGAGTAGAGAGAGAGAGAGAGAGTGATAGATAGAGGGATATATATATATATATATATATATGAATGGATAGAGGGGTATAATAGTAATTTTAGTTTGGGAGAAACGGGGACGAAAATGGGTCGGATCCGGGGTTGAGGAATGTATCACCGTTCCCGGCTCGAAAATTGTCGGGGATTCATTTTTTAATACTATCCCCGGCCCGTAGGGGGTATTTTTCAGGGAAAAACAGTTCTAATCGGGGTTGGGGGGTCCTTGTTGGGTTGGGTTCAAATTGCCATCCCTATTTGGAACAGGTTGGTAGCTTATTTTTTTCAAATTGTTGTTGCCTAGATTTTGGCTTCTTCACTCGAGCGTCACTTCTTGCGCCCGAGCGGTAATTGTAAACTCTTCGTACTTTTGCAGGCCTGCAGAGATACTGGGAGTTGGCATTCTTCGCTCAAGCGGTGTTGGCTCGAGCGGTCTTTGTTGAGCTTGAGCGGTGGTCTCCTGTCTGCAAAACTTCTGGGAGTTTGTATTCTTCACTCGAGCGATAATTTCTGCACTCAAGCGGTCCCATGTTTTTGTGTCTGGATGCTCGAACAACACTTCTTGCGCTCGAGTGGTCTACGCGTATATCA
The DNA here is from genome assembly GCA_030407325.1 of Camellia japonica. Taxonomy (NCBI): domain Eukaryota; kingdom Viridiplantae; phylum Streptophyta; class Magnoliopsida; order Ericales; family Theaceae; genus Camellia; species Camellia japonica. The sequence goes on along the minus strand of JAPPVO010000801.1, from coordinate 8,481 downwards.
GTTCGTAAAAGTCACTTTTTAGATCACTTTTTCATAACTCTCTCTCTAAACATTCCAAAAACCCTAGATCTACACATTTTCTATCTAAAACTCTACTTCTCTTTACAAATACACCTAGATCCATTGAGTTCTTCACCTGTTTCCCTTTGTTAGAAAGGTCGAGCACGCCATGAGCTTTCTTTTGATCCAAACAAAATTGGGTTTCGGCGTTTTTGAAGTTCCTTCACTCTTTCTCTCATTTTCTAAGTTTGAGGTAGGGATTCTCCACACTTTCTTATGATTTTTATAAAACAACATTGTGATTTGGAGGAGTTTTGGACAAACCTAGGGTTTGGCTTGATTTCAAAATAGGGGTTTTCAAATGCGTTTTTGGAAATGATTAAGAGAATGTATTTATTGTTGAGTTATGATGAATTAGTTGATTTTTACCTTTGAAATTGGTTTATAAAGGAATGAGGGTTTTACTCTAAATTTATCAAATGTTGATTTTTAAAGGATAAATGAAATTGATGTTGCAAATGTGGAATTGGGTTGATATTGATGAGGATGGTGGAGTTGGATATGTATTATCACTGACATCTTGGAATTTGAAAAGTTTATCTTTATTGAGAATTGCTTATCTGTTTAGAAATATCTGTTTTGGGCTATCGATGGAGGATAGCTATGATTGTTGTAGAAATTGAATGAAAATTAGGAGAATTGAAACTATTGTCTTATTCATTTGTATCGAGTATTATTTCATTCTTATATATTGGAAATGTTTATCATTTTGAGAAAAATGGGTGAATCTGGGAAGTATGTATTGTCTCGTTGAAATAAGTTGGCCTGAGTGCCTATGGTGAAAGTCTTAAAAACCGCGCGTATACATGGGTGTAGATCTCGGGGATGAAATTTTCGTGAAATTGCAATAGTAGCCTTGTAGAGCCTACGTTTACATAGGTGGGTGCCTGTTTACAGTTTCTCACGGACGAAATTTTAGTGAAAGGTTGGAATTGTTTTGAGATTCTCAAGTTGTGATTCACTGCCCTGTTCTCTATTGTAAAGGAAGTGATTTATGAATCCTGATATTAACTTGGCATTTCATGGTTTTGGAAAAGATATAAAATGTTTTGGCATGAGCATTGTATATGCACTTACCTTATATTTTTGTTAAGATTTATATATTTTGTTAGATTATTTGTACTGGGCTTTAGCTCGCCTTATGTGGGAAAAACATTTTCAGGTGCTGATGAAATGCCTTCACCAAGGCATTAGCTTGGGAGGACTTGGAGCAAGAGTTTTATTTTGCTTGATTGTTGTATATGTTTTGTACATGCCAAGGGCCTTTAATTGTATTTGATTTAAATCCACTTTTGTTGTAACCAAGTATAGTCTTGGAAAGTTGTAAGCCTTTAGGGCATTTATTATCTGTTTTATTTTCATATCATATCTCTTATTGTAACACATGCTACAGATTCAGGTTTAGAGCTTGTGAATGTGTAAATGCATGTGTAATCTTTTGTATAATTCAAATCATATATGAATGGAAATGATATTCATTTTGGAAACGCACTATCTTATTTGGTTATATGTCATGAGCTATTGTTATATTTTCGGGGCGTTACAACTTCGTATCAGAGCGTATCGAGTTTGAATACTTTAGGTACGTGGGAAGTAGTTGTTACCACAATGGGTTTATTTCGTTTGATAGAGATATTTGTGTATATGGTATGTTATGTGATAACATGTTTATGTAATTATATAGGTATGAGATTTAATTTCTAAGATATTGATTGGGTCTACAAGTTTCTAGAAGTCCTGTTACAAGAGCACTTGATCACTGCTATTTCTAATTGCAACTCTAGCAATGTCACGGGATGATCATTATATAGGAAGGAAATTTGTATGTGTTTATATGACTACGTGCTTATGTGGAGTGAATTACTGTTGTCCATTGCCTTAGAATGCGAGTGAGTTAGCTTCGGCACATTTGTAAATGTGCTAATTTCTTATGTTACCCCCATTAGGATGTTAGGACGTGGGCGTGGTGGTAGGAGTGGCAGCCCTAGGTGACAGGAAGTGTTGTTACCAGATGAGATTCTGACACAAGAACAAGGGGTTGGTCAGGCCAATATGGTCAAACCAGTGGGTCAGTAGGCCACGGGCACTTTAGCCCTTGAAATGGCCGGAGCTTTACAGGAATCTATAGACATTCTCAGGGTTGAGATTCAAGTCTAGGCCCAAGTTATTGAAACATGGTCGTCATTCTTGAAGAGAGAGTTCTTCGGGTCTAATCCGGATGAGTTTTTGGGTGATCCTAAAAAGCCACTAAAGGCAGATGAGTGGCTAGAACAGATAGTGAAGACGTTCGAGATGCTTGGCATCGAGGACGACGGGCTGAGAGTGACCTTGGCATCCTTCCCGCTGAAGGGAGATGCAAATCAATGGTGGAAGTTTGCGCGTGGGCGCATTGGGGTGACTTGGGAGGCTTTCGTCAACGGCTTCCAGGATAAACTCTTGCCTTTCACTATTAGGGAGAAGTTGAGAGAGCAGTTCTTGAAGCTCAAGTAGCTTAACACACCGGTGGCCGAGTATGAGGCTACCTTCACTAGCTTGTCGAGATTTGCACCGGAGTTGGTAGCGAGGGAGGAACGCTGTTGCTTGGAGTCTGAGAAGAGGTTGAGGACCAGACTCATTTTCAAGGTGGCTGTATCCATGATTAGGGATTATGGTCGTCTTGTGAAGGCAGCGTCTCACTTAGAGACCGTGATTTAGACCGAGAAGGAGAGGGTAAGGGGCTCCCGACAGAGGAGTCAGGACATACAAGAGGAGAATCGGGACAGTAAGAGGCAGAGGGTTTCTAATCCATAGCAGTCCTAGGCAACACAGTCTAAATCCACATTTCCTGTGCCGAGTTCGGGTTCAAGAAAAGGTAATCAGGGAGGCTTCACTTGTTTTAAGTGTGGCTAGTTAGGTCACAAGTCTCCAACTTTCCCGTAGTGACAAGGAGGGCAACAGTCTGCACCATCTTCAGCTCATCCTTAGGGCCAGAGTTAAGGGAGAGGACAGCCACCTACCTGTTTTCAGTATGGGTAGTTAGGGCATATGAAGAGGTTTTGCCCTCAGTTGGGTGGCACGCCTGGTGCGTTTAGTTCGAGGCAAACATAGAGTTATCAACCTACCGAGTCAGTACAGGCCTCGAAGGCCAATCAGGAAGCCTCTTTGGCTCAGTCAGTGCATTAGACTTATGCTCCAAGGGGTGAGCAAGTAGACCAGAGACCCACAGGACGTGTGCCAGTGCCTTCGGTAGTGAGAGGTACTTTGTTGTTATGCAATTCTATTACCAATGTGTTAATTGATACGGATGCATCCTATTATTTTATTTCGCCTGCATTTACATCAACATTGGGGTTAGAAGTGGCTCAGTTAGCATCTCCACTCAGGGTAGAGTTACCAGTTGGTGGTGAGGTTATGTTGGACTAGGGGTGTCGGGGTTATGAAATAGAGGTTGCCGATCGCCGACTTCCTTTTGCATTTACTTGATTGATTGTTGACCTTTGATGCTATATTGGGTATGGATTGGTTATCATTTTATCGGGCTGTTATAGATTGCTACCGTTAGAGGGTTACTGTATGTACCTCGAGCGGTGACTGTTTTCATTTCTTGGGGGACAGAGTTGATAGAGCTTTATTGCTAGTGTGTGGCCTCGCGTTGTTGGGGTGAATTTAGTCTCCTTCTTGCTACATTTTTGGGTGTTGAGAGTGATGTGGTCTGAGTTGAGTTGCCGAGGGTAGTTTGTGAATACCTGGACATCTTTCCTGAGGATTTCACTAGTTTGCCACTTCACCGTGAGATTGAGTGCTCTATTGATTTAATGTCTGGCACGACACCGATTTCTATGGCACTGTATAGATTTGCACTCGCCGAGTTAAGTGAGTTGAAAATTCAAATCCAAGAATTGTTACATAAGGTTTTATCTGCCCTAGTACATCGCCGGGGAGCACCAGCTCTCTTTGCTAAGAAGAAGGACGGCACATTGCGACTTTGTATTGATTGCCGAAAGTTGAACCGGGTAATTGTTAAGAACAAGTACCTAATGCCTCATATAGATGATTTGTTTGACCAGTTGAACGGATCTTGTTGCTTTTCTAACATAGACCTGAGATCAGGTTATCACCAATTGAGAGTGAATGAAGAGGATATCCAGAAGACGACATTCCGTACATGGTATGGTCATTATGAGTTCCTAGTGATGCCTTTTAGGCTAACCAATGCACTACCTTTGTTTATGGACTTGATGAACCGGATCTTTCGTGAATTTTTGGACCGCTTTGTGGTCGTCTTTGTTGATGACATCTTGATTTACTCACTCTCTGAGGAGAGTACGAGGAACACTTGCGAGTTGTACTTGAGTTGCTTAGAGCACACAAGTTGTATGCTAAGTTCGGGAAATGTGAATTCTAGTTGAAAGAAGTGAAGTCCTTAAGCCATTTGGTGTCCGGGGAGGGAGTGACTGTAGACTCTTCTAAGATAGAAGTAGTGTAAGATTAGGAACAACCTAAGAATGCCTTTGAGATTCATAGTTTCTTGGGGTTGGTCGAGTCTTATTGTCAGTTTGTGAAGGATTTTTCGAGGTTACAAGGACGGGAGTTAAGTTTGTGTGGAATGAGACTTGTGAGAAGTCATTTTAGGAGCTTAAGGTTAGACTTACCACAGCTCCAGTGTTGATTATTCCAGAGAGAGGTTTGGGCTATTTTGTATATTGTGACGCATCTTGGGAAGGTTTGGGTTGTGTCTTGATGTAAGAGGGAAGGTAGAGGAGGGCTTAAACGTGTATTCTGACTTGAGTGTTAGATATTTTGACCATTTTTTCATGCCGAAGTCTTGCAGAGAGGAGGTACTCCGAGAGTTTCACCATTCACGCCATGTAGTACATTTGGGACGCACAAAGATATATCATGACCTTAGTTGCCAGTTTTGGTAAAAAGGGATGAAGAATGACGTAGCCTTATTTTTATTGAGGTGCCTTACTTCTCAATAAGTGAAGGCCGAGCATCAGATGCCAGCGGGTTTGTTTTAATCCTTGCTTATAGCCGAGTAGAAGTGGGAACATGTCATGATGGATTTTGTTGTGGGTCTTCCTAGGACTCAATGGGGGTTGTGGGAGCCGAATAAATAGAAGAGTTGGAAGGTGCGTACCCCAGAAATCAGATATTATTCGGCTTCATATTGCGTGACTAGGATGCCAAATACGTTAGGAAGGCCGAATAGCCGGAGATCAGTTGCTCCGAATAAATAAAAGGGGAATGAGATAAAAGTAGGCTCAGGCCCTGAGGCCCAGAAAGCAAGTATAAATACAAGAACTACAGATTTAGAAAGGTATGTAAGAATCACTTCACTTAACTTAGTAAACAAGCTATCTTGAGTGTCTGAACTGATTTTTCCATCGGAGTGCTAATTCTGGCACCCCTGACAGGAGAGTTTGTATCTTTTCAGGTGGCTAGCTGAGGATCACTAGCGTCTCCTAGGATCAGAAGAGTATTTCCAAACCACTTCTCCACTATTGGCGCCGTCTGTGGGAATACTCAAATACATCCATGGCAGGCGTGACTGAAGATCCTCCGATAGCCACTGATGAGACCACACAGAGAGATGACCTCACTCCAGCAAACTCGCTTGGACCAAAAACCATCGCAGCAAGACTTGCCTTGGACCTCTGCTCATCTTCAAACCCAACGCAAAAGACAATACAAGCGACCATGGCACAAGCTAGGCAAACCAAACAAAGGTTGGACAACATCATCGCTGAGAACGAACGCCTTCATCGCGATCTGGCCTCGGAAATAGCAAAATCCAAACAAACAGTGCGCCAGGCTTCTGTGCGACCCCCGATGGCAGATGATCGACGATCTCGAGCCCAACAGCAAGAAACTGACGGCCGCTATGCCTCAGTAGATCATCTTGAGGAGTTGGCAAAGGACGAACGTCTCCAACAATGCGTCCGGAGGAGTGCGATCAAAACACCTGCCCTTCCGAAGGATGCATTTCCGCTTGACACCGTCCACATGATATACAGCCTGCCAGCAGCCCCGGCAGTGTATGCGATCCAATCACATATAGGTCCCCAACAGCAACTCACGCCAGCAAAGCGGCTCCGAGAAACGCCAAGTATCACCTTTGACGACTCTGATTTGATCGGTGTAACACTCCCTCACATCGATCCACTGGTTGTTGAGCTACACGTAAACCGGTTCACCGTCGAACGCGTTCTTATCGACCAGGGCAGTACTTCGGAGGTTATGTATTATAAAACCTTTATCAAACTCGGATTCAACGAGTCAGACCTGACTCCGGCTCCTTATCCACTATTCGACTTCAATGCCAATCTAGAGTACCCATTGGGAAGATCAGCTTACCCGTTCGAGCAGGTTCCAGAACGGTGATGTGGAATTCTTGGTCGTCAGGCTGCCATCGCCGTACAATCTCATCATGAGGCGATCGTGGTTGCATACCTTGCAGGCCGTCCCAAGCACCTATCATCAACTGCTACGTTTCCCAACAGAACACGGCATTGAGCAAATCCGCGGCTTCCAGAAATCGGCACAAGCATGTTATCTCCTTGCCGCCAGAACACCAAAGGAACTGCAAGTAAACTCCATTGAGATCCCGAATCGGGAGATCCTTGATGACGTTGGGCGGCATCCAAATGAGAAGGCCACGGAAGGTTTAGACCGAGTTGACATCGATGGATGCCCATAAAAGTTCTTCATGATCGGCGCCTCTCTGAATCAGGCTGACAGGTAGCAACTGATCTCTTTCTTACTCAATAACCTCGACGTCTTTGCGTGGACTCCGTACGAAATGTCAGGAATAGACCCATCAGTTTTACAGCACCATCTGAATGTCGATCCCAAATGTAAGCTGATCATTCAGAAAGGCCGACGGTCAGCCGCGGAGCACACTGCCGCCGTTGTTGAGGAGGTAGACAGACTGCTTGACGCCGGGGCAATTAGAGAAGTCACTTACCCTACGTGCCTCTCCAATACAGTGGTGGTGAAGAAGAAAAATGGGACTTGGCGAGTGTGCGTCGATTTCACGAATCTGAACAAAGCTTGCCCCAAAGACTGCTTTCCTCTACCCAGAATCGACCAGCTTGTCAATACGATGGCACGTCATCAACGCATGAGCTTCCTCGATGCTTACAGAGGCTACCATCAAATCGCCATGCATCCAGATGACCAGGACAAAACTGCATTCCTCACTCCAAGAGGAACCTATTGCTACAAAGTTATGCCTTTTGGGCTGAAGAATGCAGGGCAACCTACCAAAGACTGGTCACCGCCATGTTCAAAGAGCAACTCGGCCACACTATGGAAGTATACATCGACGATATGGTGGTCAAGTCCAAAGAAGAACAGAATCATATAGCCGATCTAGAAAAGACATTCAGCATCTTACGCAAATACAGAATGAAATTGAACGCTTCCAAGTGTGCGTTCGGAATCGGCTCTGGCAAATTCCTGGGTTACATCGTCAATCACCGAGGAATCGAAGCCAACCCGAGCCAAGTCATAGCAATCTTGGAACTCGGCTCCCCCCGTTCAGTAAAAGAAGTCCAAAAGTTGATGGGGATGGCCGCTGCACTCAACAAGTTCATCAGCCGGTCTACAGATCGCTACCGACAATTCTTTCAGACACTACGGCAGGGTAAGGCTTTTGAATGGTCTGCCGAATGCGAAACAACTTTCAACGGACTCAAGACCTACCTCCGCTCAGTACCTCTCTTGACAACACCCGCCGTTGGTGACCCGCTCATTCTATATCTGGCAGTTTCCGATAGGGCCGTCAGCGCCGTACTGCTAAAAGATGAGGAGGGGGAGCAACGACCAGTGTATTATGTGAGCAAGGCAATGGTTGACGCCGAAACACGCTACCTTCCGCTGGAAAAACTCATCTTAGCCCTAGTTATGCGCCAAGAAAACTGATGCATTACTTCCAGGGACATAGCATTGGGGTGCTAAAAGATTATCCCTCCGATCAGTAGTACGGAGTGCAGAAGCATCAGGATGTGTTTCAAAATGGGCTCTTGAACTCGGCCAATATGACATTCAGTTTTTACCTAAAACCGCAATCAAGGGGCAAGTGTTGGCTGACTTTGTTGCCGAATTCACCGGCGAGCTTGCTAACCTCAAACCTGATGAAGTTCGACCAAAGGCTGAAGTTTGACCAAAGCCGAACTGGAGAATTTATGTCGGCGATATTTGGCAAATATACTGTGATGGATCATCTGACTAAAGGGGCAGCGGCGACGGAGTTGTAATCATGTCTCCAGACGGCGCAGTAATTGAGTAGGCCGTCAAGCTTGGTTTCGAAGCATCAAATAATGAAGCCGAATACGAAGCCCTTCTAGCCGGTCTGCGGAATGCGCACTTTCTCGGCGCTCGGCGTCTGCTTGTGTTTTGTGATTCAAAATTGGTAGTCAATCAGCTAAAGGGGGAGTA
>JAPPVO010000800.1:0-22330 GCA_030407325.1 Camellia japonica | reverse complement strand
GCCTTTAAACATGCATTACATGAGTTGTTTGCATGATTTTGAGTCACTTAGCTTATTATTTCAGTGTCGAAATGTATGCCATTGCACCCCATTGTTTCAATCTTTCATTCGCTTTGAAAGTGGTCTCAAGCTCCTTAATGGCTTGAATGTGGAATTGAGGTTCGCATGCTTAATGGTTTTAATCCTCCCTTGAGGGTTTCTACTAACCAACAGCATGATACCTCTTTCATGCTCAAGGCACTCGAAGCTTAGGCCATCTTTCAAATTAGAGGACTTTTCACATTGAACTTAACCGGTTAAAGGACTAATTGGTAAGCTAAAATGTGTAAACAAGAAATGGACTAAGTAAAACATGGACAAGATAAACATGTGTATTGCATTGCATGTGTTTGGATCGGATGTTAATCCAAACACAAGATATGTGGGACGTTTCATACTCAAAGTGATGAAACGTGTCATATTGCTTGGTCGCCAACACCCTTGATCATGCATGATAGGGTGGAGGTACTTTATGTATTGTTTGTGCATTCACTAAGCTTGTACAAGCTCGGTTTTCGGGCCATCATGCATTGAGATGCTTGGTTGGTGGCTTCAGAGCCGAGTGCCACTCTCCTTTGAGCTTGAGACATGATAAGGAGAGTAGCAGTACACACATTTCCTTGCAAATACATTGATGTGCCTCTGTTGTTCTCTGTTGCAACAAAACCAAAAGCCTGGAAAAGTAGGTGGCCGACCGGCCACTTTCACTAGCCGACCAGCCAGTTGAGGTGGCCGGCAGCCACTTTTTGTGGCTGACCGGCCACCAGTCCAATTTTGTGCAGAAATGTTTCTGTTTTGAGGCAAAAGCAGTGTGAAGGTTGGTTCAATGTTCAGAAATCAAGGCACGTGCAAACAGAGGCAATTGACGGCAAAGCAATGGATTTCCGAGCAAACGCCAACCCAGCATGCATGTCTCCCTTGCTCGCGAGGCCACTTTATCGCTTTAATTAGTTAGCATAGCTAATTATTCAAATGTTGTAATATTTTAGCTAGTTTGTGTAATTAGTTATTTCATTTGATTTGTAATACTTAATTAGCTAGCATAGTTAATTAGTTTGGTTTGTAATAAGTAGCTTAGCTTAGATTAGCTTAGCTTATTTATTCAGACCCTCCTTCGAGAGGGCGTAATGTTGTGATAAGTGTGCGTGTGTATGTGCATGTCTTCCAACCCTACTTCTTTCTCCCTTTTACTTAACCGCTTTCAATGGTTAGTTTTAGGGCATTTTTTAATTAGCATACCTTATGCTTCATGTTTGCACCATTCATTTGTATTGCATGCACCGGGCTCAGCGCATTATTCAAACTGCATCGCAATTTCAATACTTATTTAAATACGTGTTTCAAAGCATGTTATCAATTGTTGCATTCATATGCCATCTTAGATAGCCGAGCCTTTTTAATTGCATTATTGCATGTGTTGCGTTAGGCATTGTTAACATAGTTAGGATCATGCATGATTTCTGACTAGTTTTTGTTTTGGCTCGGAGTACACTGTAAGTGTTTACGTTTTAGTATCCTTGCATGAGTGTGAGTATTACCATGTTAGCATGCTTACCATGAGGCTATTTGCTTAATTGATTAACTGCATGAATGCCTATAGGTGAAGGCTTGATTGCCTGAATTGGGACAATTCATCAAATGTGAGTTTTAAGCCCACTTTGCGAAGTGGAAAAATCATCATGTTTTAAGCCCACTTGAGGGTGGCAAATCCGCGCTTTAGCCTACTTGCGAGTAGCACTTTCAAACTATTTCAAAAACAAAAATGAGTTGTCTTGTTCCAATTCTCGTGATTGAGTCTATACTTATATGTTGTGCGCGTCACATAGTAAAGTTAGCTAATAACTGGAATAAGAACACATGTGTTTATCAAATAACATATCATGTTAGTAGAGGTCGATCTTCTGATCGGGCGAGCGGGGGTGCTCATTTCATGAGCTTCCGCTCTCATACCCAAGTTCCCGAGCCGAGGCAACTTTGGTGATGACGGAGACATGGCCTTTAGCACGAGTCAAGGTTTCCTAAATTTTCCAAAAATAAAATATTTAGGTGGCGACTCTGTAATTTGGCAAAGCAGTCCATGTTTGGCGCTTTTTGATTCAAAATCGATTTTCCAAAACGATTTGCCAGATTTGGACTCTTTGGTGTTTATCAGTCTCACATTGCACTTTGTGAGATTAGATTCAGAACCGTGACAGGAGTCCGAACTATAGTAAGACCAATTCGCGCCTTCTCTGAAAGGGGGACGCACGAAGAAAGTTGGGTCTACAGGTACAAGAGGGGAAGGTCATGAATTGAGCACCCCTACTTGCCTGATCAAAGATTGGCCTTTACTAACCATGATGTGAATCTTATTTATATTATATGCTCTTGTTCCGATTATTAGGCTAGCATTACTATGTGATGTACACACAAGTATAGACTAATTTGCAAAAATTGGAACACTTGATTCATGTTTTGTTTGAAAATTGTTTCGAATATGTACCACTTAAAAAAGTGATTGCATATGAACATTACTCAAATTATTCCAATTCAAGCAATTAGCCTTCATCCATAGGCATTCAAGCAATTTATCAATTAAGTACTTAGCCTCATGGTAAACATGCTAGACATGGAAATAATCATACTCATGCGATATGCTAAAGCAAGTAAAAGCTCACCTAATACTCTAAGCCAAAATAAACAAAAGAATTTAGCAAAAATACATGATCCTAATGAATGCAATATGACTAATGCAACGCATGCGGTATGCAATTATTAGGCTCAGCTATTAATTATGGCATATGAATCAATTTGATAACATGCGGTCTAAGCACGTATTCAAAGAAGTGTTTAACTAACAATGCAAGTTAGAATGATGCAACGAGCCTCAACGCATGCAATACAAGTGGATGCAAACATGAGAGATGCTAAATAAAACATGATGCTTCTAAACTAACCATCATAAGTAGGTAAATAAAAGGGAAAATGACGTGGGGTTGGAAGACATACACATTATTACAACATTTTCACCCTCACGCAAGAGGATCCGAATAAACTAACTAGTTAAGCTAATTATTACGAATTACAAAATGAATGAAATAATCAACTAAGCTAGCTAATTAAATATTACAACAAATTAAGTAACTAATTGAACTAACTAGTTAATTAATTACAAATCAAAACGAACTAATTATTTACATGAATACAACATGAAAAGAGTGCTAAGCTAGCTATTCTAATTACTCTGCCTCGAGAAACAAGGAATGCTCGTACATGCGCGGATTCCCACCCGAAAAAGGCGACTATTCAGCTGCCAAACATCTCTGTTGCACAGTAGAACACTTGCATTGTTTTTCACCTCAAAACCAACTTTGTTTTGCTAGAAAAGCACACTACTGGGTTTTGCAAAGGCGGCCGGCAAGCTAGAAGTGGTGGCCTGCTGGCCACAAATGATGGTCTACCGTCCACAAAAAGTGGCATGCCAACCACTGATGTTTGGTTTTTCCTGCTGCAACAAAGAGCAAACAGAGCAAGAACAGGGTATTCTCAAGGGTTATTTGCACAACTTATCCCTCCTTATCATCAAAAAGCTCAAAGGAGCAATAAATTTGATTCACAAACCATCAATGGATGCAATTTCATTGCATGATGGCCTATGAACCAAAGGGTGCAAGTTCAATAAATATAACAAATAAAAACTCTCAAACCTCTTCCCTATCATGAATGATCAAGGGAAATGGTTGACAATGACCCTTGAACCGTTTTCATTACTAATGAGTATGAAACGACTCAAGACTCAAGGGTTCAATTAACGTCCGATTGAACCCAACCAAGTTATTATCTTGCATCATTTTTAATCCCCAATTTTATTACTCCATTTTAAATTACCAACCATTCCTTAGTAAATTAAGTCCAAAGGTGAGCTTTAAGTCCTCTAATGGAAAGAAGCATCAAATCAAGAATTGTTTTAGGCATGAGAGAAGTATCATGCCGTTGGTAATGAACCCCCAAAGGGATTAAACCATTAAGCATAAGACCTCAATCTCAAGCTTAAACAAACAAGCGGCTTAAAACAACTTTCAAAGCAAAGCAAAAGCCAAGAAAGGAGGGAGGTTGCAGAAGTGATTAGGAGTGATCACAAGTATGGAAATCCATAAATAAACACTATCAACTCAAATAGGATGGTGGCTAAGGCCTAGACTACCAAACCTATGAGGACAATTACACTACAAGCATGCAGTACAAAGTTCAAATGTGATGAACCACTAAAAATAGTCCGAAAACAGTGCTAAATCAGTCCTAAAATATGCTGGAATTAAGACAAAAATAGCTAGAACAATAAGCTAAAACATAGAGCTATGTAAGCTAGTAAACAAAGCATAAAGAGGGGAGGCTACCCCCTCCATCTTTAGACCTCAAGACATGATTTTAGCCACTGAAGTAACTCTGAAAATCAGTGGTAAAAAGCCCAGAAAAAGTTGAGGGAGAGATGGGAAACACAAGTGTAAAGGCTTAGGAGACAAGGTGTAAAGAATGGTGGTTAACCCCTCTACCTTTAATAGCCTTAAACCACAAGCTTCAGCCCATAAAAAAAGTCCAAAAATAGTTCAAAAATAGCAAGAAAAGATGGGAGAGAAATAGTGCAAAGGAGCTAGTAGTTATACTTCTTGAAGAGGAATAACACTTTTGTTCACAAACCAACAAGTTCTCACTCTCAATGGTTGAAATTTGGACTCAATAATCTCAACAAGGAGAGCTCTAATATTGGTTTAGGAAGTGTAGAGAGAGTGTGTATAGGTTGCAAGATAGAGATGGAGAGAGAATTTCAAGAATTTGAGGTTTTGGAATTTTTTGTAACCTCAAACCATGAGGGGAGGTTCCCTATATATAGAAAAACAGCCTCACAGGTCGAAAATATCTGTATAGGAATAGGTGGAGCTTTTGGGAGATAGCTGGCCAAAAATATCTGTGTTTTTCACAAGTGGCCGACAGGCCAGAAGTGTGAATTGACGGCCACAAAAATCTGCTTCCAGGCCCGATTTCAAACGGGCATATCTCCTTCATCCAGACTCGACTTTAGGTCATTCTTGAGTCTAAATTGAAGCCCCAGAAGTATAATTTCCAATGGAGTGGCCTCACATCTAAATTATAAGTTTGCAAAGAGATACGCCTATTTTAGTGAAGGTTGCTTATTTCTATCTGAACCGGATTGATGCATAACTTTAAACGGCCATATCTCCCTCATCCAAACTCGGCTTTAGGAGATTCTTGAGTCTAAATTGAAGCTCTAGAAGTACACTTTCCAATGGAGGTGGCCTCATATATAAAGTCTAAGTGCACAAAGAGATAGGCCTGATTTAGTGAAGGCTACTCAGCTCTCTCTTAACGGTTTCAAGCTCAACCATTTTTCCCAACTAGTTTTCTTCCCTCTCCTCCAATTTTATTCAACTCCAAATGTATAAATAAGAGGTTTTAAATATTTTTCAAAGAGTTCACCTCTCTTCCATTTATTTCCACTTTGTCCTTATTCAGTTTACCGAAAAATGTAATTTTTAACGAAATGTGAGCCTCGAAACATCGTAGAAACATTTTCAAAAATATTTTGGAAAAGAGAGTTTTAAGGTCTGAAATAGTTTTAGTCTAAAATGGTTTTGGTCCAAAAATGGGGTGTAAGGTTGGGATTTAAAGCTTTTATTGCAGAAGAAATCGAACTTTTGTACAGCGTAACTTTTATCATTGAGTGATCAACTTGAGACACCCAAGTCTTAAGGGCGGTCAAAAATGGAGTGTCTACAGGTACTTGTTTAATCGCCTCCAACAGGGGGAGGTTGATTTTAACATGTTTAAATACCTTCATCATCGCTTCCATGGATGCTGCCTTCTTATTAAAAGTGGGGTATCAAGGCATTAGGGAAAGGGTGCCTTAGGAACATATGGTGCCTTAGACTTATATGAAGTACTAGGGAGTAAGCCATCCCCCTTATATGTTTCTCCCTCACCCTTGCTCTCAATGGGTTTACTACGTAGTTACCTTTCTTAGCTCTAGTTGTATCAGATGCAATTGGCCGAGGCTCTAACTCCCTCCCACTTCTCAAAGTAATCACCGTTTGCACCTGTTCATGGTGTTTTCCATTCCCACTTGACCACTCTACCCCATATTGACCTTTAGGGCTGGCCACAGTCTGACTCGGTAACTTTCCTTCCTCTCTCATATTCATGTTATTAGCCATTTAACCTAATTGGGCCTCTAGCTTGGCAATTGAGTGAGTGTGGAAGTGAACTACTAGTGCTAACCTCTTAAGCTCTGAAAGAACTTCCAACAGTTGAGTCTCAAAGGCTGAGTTGCCTTGAGGAACATGCAGGAGTTGTGGTTGCTGGTAAGGTTGTGGTGGGCAGAAAGAAGATTGGTTGGCAAAATTTTTAAAATTGCCTTGGTGGTGGAGGGTTGTAAGAAATGCCTTGTGAAGAAGGTCTCCATAAAAAAAATAGGGTGATTTCTCCATCCAGGGTTATATGTGTTGGAATATGGGTCATTAACCAATTTGGAGAATCCTTGAGCCGCATTCAAATGTTCTTGGACTAACTCCTGAAATTGTGATACCGAAGGGCACTCACTCAAGTCATGAGCAAGGCTCACACAAATAACACATGTCTTATGAAATTAAGGCTGAACTTGCTGTGTAAGGGCATGTCTTGAAGCTAATAATTGGTCTATTTTATGGGACAATGCCTTTACTTGTTGGGCTAACTCTGGATTATGCCCTACCTCATAAATGCCCCCTCTTTTCAAGGCTCCAACTACAGGTTACCGGACTTGCCGAGCTGAGGAGGCATGGTGAAGGGAATTATCACTTAGGTTTTCAAATAATTGGCATGCCTTAACGACATTTTTCGACATGAATCTGCCATCATAAGAAAAATCCACCATTTGGTGGTGAGGCTCAGTTAAGCCATAGTAAAAGGTCTAAACAGGTTTCCAATAAGGCACTTGGTGGTGGGGACACTATTGGAGAAAGTCACGAAGTCTTTCCCATGTTTCATGAAATTGCTCGCCATCAATTTGAGCAAAATTGGTGATGTCTCAGCTGAGTTGGTAGTCTTACCAATGGAAAAGTACTTCTCCAAAACCTTCTGCTATAATTGGTCCCATGTTGTGACAAAATTAGCAAGTAAGGAGTTTAGCCAGTGTTTGGCTTTGTCTTTCAGTGAAAATGGGAACAGTTGCAACATTAAGACCTCATTAGTGAAATTCTGGATCTTCACTATAGAGCAAATTTTTAGAAATTCATGTAGATGTTTGTAAGGGTCATCATGAGCTAGTCCATGGAATGATGGAAGCATTTGGATGGTGCTGGACTTAATCTCATAATGAGCAGCTGTGGTGTCGGGTAATTGAATGCATAATGGTGATGTATATGTTGTGGGTGTGAAGTAATCTTTAAGGGTCCGATCGGGCCCATTCGGAAAATTCGAGTTCGCCATCTCTAATGGCTCTGAGTATGGATATGGATATTCATGCCTAGGAACACGGGAAGACACTCTAAGGTTCCTAAAAGTCCTTTCTAATTCAAGGTCCAAACTCCACAATTCAGGGCAGCAAGAACGGCGCCCGTGCATACACCACTCACACACACACACACACGCACTAAGTTCCAACTCTTGTGCACTAAGTTATGAAAGAAAAATACCAAAGGAGAAAATACTCACAGCGGTTTAACGAAAACGGTTTATTCGTCTTGCAGGTGCTTGACGTATAGATCGTTGTCTCCAATCTTGACTTGAGCTCTCTATTTTTAGCACTTTGGTGCTTTGCTTGCGAGTATTTTCTTTTCTTTTCTTTTTTTAAAAAGAAAAAAAAAGAAAGAAAACACTTTAGCGTTGCGGTTGTTTTTAAAGCTCTGTTGCGCTCCGCTTGCACTTCGGCGATAGCTCCACTTGCAAAAACTCTACACACTTAGCAAGACGAAAACATAAAATCCTAAACTAAAAATTAAAATAAGGATATAACTTTAAATTAATTAATTTCGCCAGAAGTCCTCAGCAACGATGCCAAAATTTGATGGGTCGTTTTACACACCAAAAATAAACACTAAGATGTACCAAATTCCTTAGAATAATGATAAATCCATGTATTGATTCACAGGGAAAAATGTGAAATTAAACTAATTTAATTGTTGAATTCCTAAATTAATTTTGATTAAAAAGATGATGATTCATAATCTAATAATAATTAAAATATTAAGAGATTAAACTAGTAATTAAAAGTAAAATTGGAATTACTGATTTTGGAAAAAACCTAGGGTAATGAATTCACCACTAGTTACATAATCCACAGAGACAAATGTGAAATTAAACTAATTTAATTCTTAAATTCCTAATTTAATTTTGATTAAAAAGATGATGATTCATAATCTAATAATAATTAAAATATTAAGAGATTAAACTAGCAATTAAAAGTAAAATTGGAATTATTAATTTTGGGAAAAACCTAGGATAATGAATTCACCACTAGTTATATAAATAAGGTCTCAATTTGAAAATCAATTATGTTCGGTTCGAACCAAATAATACTTCGCACTACAAGTTCGAAGCATTGATCAAGAGAATTATCACGTTCAATGTATAGGCACGAACCATTTCAAGTAGCACGAGTTGTTCGCTCTAAACTAGGGTAGCAATACGACTTGTCCCTTATAGTATGGCTCGTCTCATACCTTGAATATGAAAGCAAAGAAAACCATTGCATGGAAAGCAAAGAAAACCATTGCATAGAAAGCATTCAACAATCACAGAAAGAAGAATACTCGAAGAAATAATGGAAAATATATTTAAAAACTTCATGAATATCATACAACTTGTTCAAACCATTACATAATCAAAAATCAAAAAGAAAACCCTATTTATTGGGCTAAGGTTTCATCAAAACCTTAGAAATAGAAGAACTAGTCACTCATGGAGGAGTGAGAAGAGGTACAGGAAGAGAAAACCACGATGAGAGATATTCTTGAAGCTTGAAACCCTTCTCTTCAAACCCTAGCCCCTCCTATCCTTTGGAAAATTTCAGAACCCTAATCCAGCCTTTTCTTCTGCCTTTGATATCTCCAGATTTTCCAAAACAGGTTCAAAACATCAGGCACAATTTTCAAGGTATCGTCGCATGTGCAAGAAATACCACTACATGTGCGGAAAGGGTTTCGCACATGCGGGAAAAACCCTCCGCACGTATAATTTTTGCAGTATCTGTTTGGCTTCATTGGTTGGGCCGCACGTGCGGGAATGGTCCTCCGCACGCCCGGGAAGTACTTTTATGGCTAAAATGTTGTGTTTTTGCTTATTTTGTGCTCCAACCATATCCAACCGGATTGGCATTAAACAGACATAAAATATACAATTTGATTGGCAAGTAAGATTAAGAGATCCTATTTACCGGCCTCAATATTGTACAATTCAGCCTTAATCAATCTCTTACCACACCGTTTTTTTTAAGAACGGATAATATTCTCCATGTATGTTTTAAACCTCAAAACACTCAATTGCAATAGTGGATTTATCTTGTCTTAACAGTAGTGATAATTTAATAAAGAAAATTATTTATAAATAAAATTAAGAAAGGTTATATTAAAAAAAATATAGTATAGGATTTGACCTTTATATCAATATAAATTTTAATTTCATCAATTTAAATCTTAATTTTTTTATAGTTATTTTTAAATCACCTATATATTTTTGTTAATAAAATGGACCAAAAAAATATATTTTTAGCTATTAAATTTTATGAGAAAAATGTATTTTAAACATTTAATAGAGACTTGGGGGTTATATATGGTACTGGGGGCAAACCGCATCATCTTCCGATGGATTTAGCACCAAAATTTGAATTTTCTATTAGTTCAATAGATAGAAATGGTCGGAAGGTGTAGATTATGACACGGAATGAAATTCAGGATTTAAATTGATAAAATTAAAATTTTAGGGTTTAATTTGAAAAAATACGCAAAATCTTGAAGTCTTTTTTTGTAATTGTGTCCCCAAAAAATTAACAAATATTAAAATAAAATATCTTAATTAAAATGGTCTTAACCTCAAGTAATTTTATTTTAATAAGATTTCTCACTAAATCTCTCTTTTATTTTTATATTTTTGATAAGTAACATTAATAGAATGTGTATTTTAGAAGCTTTACATTTCACCAAGTTGAGAGATCATCCTAAAGAAAAATCGTAGAATATATATTAGGCCAACCTTAGTCACAAAATAGTGGGTGAGATAACCAAGAAAATTATCTTGTTTGGTTCTAATTTTTTTAATTTATTTTTTTTTTGAAAATTAATTTTTTTTTATTTTTTGAATTTTTTTAAATAATTTTTTTAAGGGCTCTTTTTTTGATAAATCCTATTTGTAACTGTTTTATTCCATAAAACCCAAACTATTTTTGAATATTCCATTAGGTCCATTAATTGTAAAAGGACGAAATAACCCTCATCTGCCTCTCCCGCGTGTAATCGATTCTGCAAAATCCATTCCCATTCCAACTATTCAATCCACAAAATTTCCAAAACAAAAATTGATCGTCGACTCCAGATTCACATCGCCTCACCGTAACCCCAGATTCACATCGCCTCACCATCGTCGTCGTCCACCGTCCACCGTCGACCCCAGATTCCTCTTCATCTCACCGCTGCGAAGGTTCACATCGAAAGGAGGGTGCTTTGTCATTCGAAAATTCCTGTCGTTGGATTAAGTTTATTTCATCCACTGAGTGTGGTCCATACCCACCCACCATGAGGAACAAAAGTAAGTAATACCATTCCACCTTCTGTTTTTCAATCATAATGTGATCACCGAAATATACATTTACATTGCCCTATAATTGTTGTTGTTTTCGAAATTGAATTTGTAAACATAGATGATGTGAATATTCACATTACTGTTCATTACTGGATAAACTTACATTAGTAGACACTGATGTGAACATTCACATCAGTGTATAATGATGTGAATGTTCACATTACTATCACTATTGATATTGTTGATTGTTGATGTCCATAGAACCCCCAATCTTCACTCAACAATGTGATGGAATATAATGTAAATATTCACATTGTGACATCAATGTCAGAGTTGTTGGTGTTGTTGGGTATTGTTTGGTGCTGTTGGTTCCACCCTTTGATTTTCAGCCAATTATAACATAATGTGATCACCCATGTAAACATTTACATTGCCCCATAACTATTGTTGTTTTCAGAATTGATTTTGCAAACATAGATGATGTGAATATTCACATTACAATACTGGATAAATTGACATTAGTAGACACTGATGTGAACATTCACATCAGTGTATAATGATGTGAATGTTCACATTACTGTCACTGTTGATTGTTGATTGTTGTTTGGTGCTGTTGGTTCCATCCTCTGTTTTTTAGCCAATTAAATGTTCTTATTTGAACAAACAGGTCTTCCCCGTAGATTTGATGGCAAACAAAAAAGAGGGGAATCTCGTGCCAAAGCCAAACCTGATCAAACAACTGATCCTGAAGAAGTGAACATGAAAAAGGTTAACTACCGGTCAAATATAACTGGATTGGTGAAACTGTTGAAGGATACAAAATTTACAAGTGGTCAATTGAAGTACCTTAGAAAAACACCGTTTTGGCCCTTATTTGATTGCTTGATCAGTAATGAAGTCGACCTCAACCACTGCATGAAATACGATGATGTCATTGTACGTATAGTGCAGACATTCAAGCCATCTAGTGGGAGGTTTTACATCGGGGATAAGAGCATTCAGATTTTTAGAAGCGATGTATCACTTATTTTTGGGGTGGATTGCGGCACCAAGTCGATGGACCTCTCTTATGGTGCAAAACCAATGACCGGCATCATACACCGAATGTGCAAGGATGTTAGTCGGTTAAGTGCTGCCAAAATATGAGAAATTTTGAGCGAAGCATTAAAGGGCACAAAGAAACAAGACAATAAAGAGGTCGCAAGATTAGTTTGCATGTATGCATGCGTCAAGCTGTTTTTTTCTACATCCGGAGAAACAATTGGATGGGCTTTCTACTCATACATAGACCCATTAGACAACATGATCGAGTATGACTGGGCTGAGAGCATCCGGGCAACCCTAATGGGTTCAGTGGGCCAAAACTGTGAAAAACCAGGACGAGTCACCGGATGTGTGATGTTGTTAATGGTAAATCTCATAAAACTTATTCTGTGTTTAATATGAACATTTATGGGGTCTGCCCACTCTGATGTGAATGTTCACATTACTGTTCAGTAATGTACAAACACACATTAGTAGACACTGGTGTAAACATTCACATTAGTGTAGATTGATGTGATGTTAGCACCAAAACAAATGTGGAACATTCACATTACTGATGTGAACATTCACATTACTGGGCAATGGTGTGGAAGTTGACATCATTAATGTGAACATTCACATTACTGTTCAATAATGGATACACAGACATTATTAGCCACTGGTGTAAACATTCACATCAGTGTTAATTGATGTGAATATTCACATTACTGGCCACTGGTGTAAACATTCATATCAGTGTTAATTGATGTGAACATTCACATTAAAGGCCACTGGTGTAAACATTCACATCAGTGTTATTTGATGTGAACATTCACATTACTGATGTTTGTTATTTGTTTCAGTACTGGTTGTGTGAGCATACAACCATCTTACAACCCCGCAACCCTAATGCCATTCCGTGATGTGTGAAGTGGGACCTCACAGCCTTACATACCAACATGAAGTCCATATATTTGGCTAAGCTTGGTTTAAATGAGGTAAAAGTACAACCAAAAATATTGGGCCCATTCACATAGTGAGACAAGGAACTATGTAACTAATATAATGTCTCCAACTGCAGGTATATGGCGGCGAGCTGATGGCATCCCCAACTGAAGCAAAGATGTACCATCATACAAAATTGAATGTGGAGCCCAAACCTGAGGTTTTGTCGAGTGCATCAATAAAGCAAGATGAAAGCAATAATGATGAAAGCAAAGATAGTCAACGCAGTGACGACAGCGATGGAATTTCTGGCGATGCAATGGACCTAAATGATGTTGGACATGACATTAACACCAGCTTTAACACCCCCAATGCTGAGAGAGGTATCATCATAGCACAACCAAGTGAGTCGGACATTGTGGATGTACTTATAAAAGAAAACCAAAAAGCTTGGGGTCTCGTACGACAATGGGAAGCGAAATACAAACAGTTAGAAGAATCGTGGGAGTTGAGGGCAAGGGTGATTGCTGCCCTTGAAGCCAAACTATTTGACCAATCGGGCCCATCCAATATGGACATGGACATCAAGAATTGCATGGAGTGGAAAGATATAGAAATTCAGTGGTTGACAAAGTTGGTCATCAACTTGGAATGTGAAAAAACAATTCTTCAAAACCTCTTTGATGATCAATTCGTCCACATTATCACTCAAGTTGAAGCACAAAAGGCTCATGACAGCCTTAAGAAGCATCCTATTGCAGCATTGGAACACATTATCAGTCCACCATCGAAGGTAAAGCGCATCAAGCAGAAGGTAAGGAAAGAGCACCGATTGGATGAGTTTGAATACCCCAACTTGCCTGGTCAAAAGAAAGGGAAAGAAGGAGCTAAAGAGCAATCCCATGCAGCCCAAATGCACAAGATTTAGACAAGCATCCACAAAAAAAGCACCCAACAAATTACAAGAAGTTAACCTTGAACAACAAACTGAAGGTTTGGGCCAACATGAGCAAACTCAACAAGCAGAAGGTCCAAAATTTGCACAAGAACGGCAGTTTTGAGTAAGTGATCTTACATATCTCCAACTGAATTTTTTTTTTTATGCTGATGTTAAGCTTCACATATGTACTTAATAGATTAGATCATTTCATAAATGTGCAATGTTGACATTAACATTTTCTATAATCACAATGCACAGGTTACTTGTGTGGCGAAGGGACTCAAAGACTAAAGACGTGTATTTTGATGACATCATACACATCATCAAGGAAGAATCAATAACCAACAACGTATGGCAATCATAAATGTGTACAAAACACACACACACACACACACACACACACATACACACACTGTAAAGACACTGCAAATAATATACTGCCACCCATCTGTTTGTGCAGGTGATAAATGCATATGGTGAAATTCTACTTGAACTACAAGGGCTAGTCAACCCAAGTTTGGAGGATTCGACATTCATCTTTACAAGCACATGTTTGGTAACCACTACACTTTTAGTTTGTTTATGTTTCATGTTGATGAGAATGTTCACATGAACAGTATTTGATTTGCATGTTCAATAGATATCAATGTTCATCTCAACATTATATGCTTATATTGTTAACTTAAATGATAGGCAGATGTAAATGTTAACAACAACATAAAATGACAAGTCTGAACATTCACATTGACAGATGTGAACATTAACGTCATTCGCAGTGAACATTATATGCTTATTATGTTGTTAACTTAAATGATACACACATGTGAATGTTAACAACAACATAATATGACAGGTGTGAACATTCACATCTGTAATACATTGCTTGACTGTTTCACAAATTAACAAATGTGAACATTCACATCATTCACATTGAACATAGATATACAGATGTGAATGTTAACAACAATATAAAATGACAGGTCTGAACATTCACATCTGTAATACATTGCATGACTGTTTCACAAATTAACAAATGTGAACATTCAAATCATTCACATCACTCATCATTAACAGATGTGAACATTCACATCATTAACAGATGTGAACATTCACATCATTCACGCATCACAGCATCTGAATACCACCGCAGCTGGTCAAACAATAATGAGTGATCTCCATGAATACCAGCCTTTGTTTTCTCCACACCCAACCATACGACATGGTAACTCACATCTAGCCCATAATCTCTCTTCAAAATAGTCACCACCTCACACGGCCCAGTCAACGGCTTGTCCCTCACAATTTCAGATATGGTACTCGACACCAATCCGAACTAACTCGCAGATTCTTCAATGTTCGGACATCCGTACCACAACTATGCACATCACTAAACCTCTTGGTGTAGAAAAAACCATTTGCTCGTTGTGCTCTACAATGTATAGCCCATAAGCAACCTCTCTCCATACGTATCGCACACATAGCAGTAACTCTTGTTGTCTCGTTCTTGACATACGTAAACTGAAACCCACATTAGATGGCATACTTACATAAAACATCACGAAATTCTTGTGCACCTCCAACAAACCGTTGTCCCACATGCGTAATACCATTTGCCCAAGGGGCTGACAACAACACCTTCTCCTTATGGTGGCAAAATCTCCGTAGTGCATCAATTTCTTCCTCAACCCCCACACGCAGCGATCCCGAGCTACTTGACTGACCAATATCACTTTTCAACTCAACAACAACTTCTACATGTTGTACCCCCATTGATTTAGCAAGTAGTAACATGTTCTGAAATTCTTCCTCATTGTCCAAATCACACCTATTAATCCCAGGTAACCGACAGAACAATGAAATAGAACCAGCAGACAACTCCCCCCATTTTTCACACAAACAGTCCACCAAACACGAATAACAGAATGCGCGGGCAACATTTATTATAGTTGTACTGCAACCATATGTACACACCAACAGTATAAAGGTATCCATCTCCTGTAAAAACACAACAATACAACAATCAACAATAATCCAAACCGATATGAAAATTCACATTGTGCAAAAATTAGATGACTACGTGTACATTTCAAGTGTTAAATCCATAATTCACATTAATAAGATGTGAATATTCATATTGATACATATACTCTGAATTATATCACCCACACAGAGCCTCATTAAGCAAACATCAAAGTAAAGTGAGAACATCCACATTCTTTACATAATATTAACACGATGTAAACATTTACATTGATACATATACTCTGAATTATATCACCCACACAGAGCCTCATTAAGCAAACATCAAAGTAAAATGAGAACATCCACATTCTTCACATAATATTAACGCGATGTAAACATTCACATTGTTCCATATACTCTGAATTACAGAACATCCACATTCATCACTAATTTGATGACCTCCCCTCCATAGGACCATGATGTAAACATTCACATTGATCCACATACTCTGAATTATATCACCCACACAAAGCCTCATTAAGCAAACATCAAAGTAAAATAAGAACATCCACATTCTTCACATAATATTAACAAGATGTAAACATTCACATTGATACATATACTCTGAATTATATCACCCACACAGAGCCTCATTATGGATACATCAAAGTAAAATGAGAACTACACATTCTTCACATAATCTGAATGACCTCCCCTCCACAGGACCACCTATGATGCATATAATTAAAAAAACAGAGCATCTGATCCATCATACAAATCAAAACATAAAGTGCACATGTATTCATAACTAAAATGATACTAACATTAATCATGCAATCCTACAATCGTCCAGAAACTCGAAAACAACTGCTTTGAAGTAGTTATACTCCAGAAAATGTGAGAACTGAACACCTTCAAATTTGTCGTCTTCACTTGAAAATCACCGAACCAGACTACAACAGCAACAATGAAGCCCTAGCACATCAAAGCCTCAGAACGAGCATACAAGATAGAAATGTATCCATTTGAATTAGAATGATGATGAAAAGCGTAAAGATAGAAACTGCCAAAACTGAATCAACGAAATCACAGGGAACGTGTTATGTATTAACACAGTATATATATATATATATAAGGGCATAATAGTCCAAGTAAAAATATAAAATTAGTAAAATGGACTTCATGGAATAAAAAGAAAAGTATATGGGACTAATTAGGTTATAATATTCTTTTGTGGACCTAATGGGTTATAACAACTCTAAGATGGATTTATCAATAAAAATCCATTTTTTTAATATTTGAAACAATTTTTTATTTTTTAGAAGCACTTAACCTAAATGTACTTGAAAAGTAAAATATTTGTAAACAAATATTTTTAAAAAATCAATAAATACATAAGAATAAGAAAATGTACTGAATTTATTTTTTTATATTTTTGGTATTTTAAGAATTTTTTAAATATTTGTTTTACAAATATTATACTTTTTAATTGTATTTATATTAAGTGTATCTAAAAAGTAAAAAAAAAAATTTACTTAGAATATTAAAAAATTCATTAAAAAAAGCTTAATTTTTATAAAATTGAATCCAAAAAATTCACAAAAAACAGAGTTTTTCATAGCCCAAAAACAGTGGAAAAACAATGGGAAAAAGATAGAAAAACAAGTATGCAAAGCAAGCTAGAAAGGCAAGTATTATACCTCTTGAAGCAAAGAGTAATTCCAAGCAACAAAACCGAGCAAGTACACCCTCTAGAGCTGAAACCAAGCTCAAGAACACCTCAGCTCAAATATGAGAGGATTTGGTTAAGGGTGTATAGGCAAAGGTTAAGGAATTGTAGGCAAAAGTGTAGAGAAATGCTAGAGAGAGAAAGAATTGTAGAGAGAGAGGAAAATTTTTGAGTTTAAAATTTTCTAACCTTTCTACAAGAGAGAGGAGGTCTCTATATATAGAAAACATGAAATTCCCTCAAGGAATCCAACCCTACACGTGTGGACAGATGCATGCATTTGTGCAAATAGCTGGCACAGCTGACATAAAATATCTGCAGAAAACATTGGTGACTGGCTGGCCACCACTGGTGGCCGGCAACCTAAAAGTGATAGCCGGCAGCCTCTAGGGATGGCTGGCAAGTCATCAGAGGTTGCAGGCTGGAAAGACCAAGGCATGGTCCAAAAATGAGACAAAAAGGGTGTAGGGTTTGAATGGTTCAAAGTTGTGGCATTCCACTGAGGACTTCAAGCACTTGGCGAGCAAACAAACTCATCATCGGGTGCTAATGCGAGGACATCCAAGTCTTGAGGGCCATCAAAAATGGGGTGTCTACACTAAGGAATTAGAATGGAGCAATAGCAAACTGTAGACGCGTCCGCGGGGGGACCTCGGCTACAGTTCGGACTCTCGACTTTGTTGCGGTTCTAAATCTGAACCAAAGAGTCCACCTCTGGCAATTTTGTTTTGAAGAAAAACAGGTTTTTGAAAAAGTAGTGCCAAACATGGACTGCTTTGCCAGATTACAGAGTCGCCACCTAAATATTTTTTTAATGGGGGAATTTAGGAAACCCTGACTCGGTGCCGAAGGCCACGTGTCCGTCATCACCAAAGTGACTTGGCTCGGGAGCTTGGGTACGATCGGGGAAGGTCAGCTATGAGCACCCCCTTTCGCCCGGTCCGAAGACCGGCCTCTACTAACCGTGATATCCTTTTTTGAAAACATTACATGTTCTTATTCCAATTATTAGCCTAGAATTACTATATTATGCGCGCAGCAAACAAGTATAGACTAGATCGCCTAATTGGAAATAAGCATTGCATATCCGTTTGTTTTGAAAATGCTTTCGAATTTGCTACTCGCAAGTAGGCTAAAATACGGATTTCAATGAGTTTGTTCCAACTCAAACGATCCAACCTTCACCCACAGGCATTCAAACAGTTTATCTCATGTAAGCATTTAGCCGCATGGTAAGCATACTGTCATGTTAACAGTCACACGCATGCGATATGCTAAAGCATAAATACTTACATCGTACTCCGTGCCAAAACAATAACCCGGTTAGCAAACATGCATGACCTAGTTCATGTTAAGTGTCTAATGCATCGCATGCAGAATGTAATCTAGACAGGCTCGGCTATCCTAAGCATGGCACATGAAATGCAACAACTATCACGTATTCAATTTTGGAATTGAAATACAATGCAGTTTGCATGATGTGCCGAGCCCGATGCATGTAAACAAATGCATGAATGCACGCATGCATTGCATAAGGTATGCTAAAATAAGTATGCCCTAATACTAACCATAAAAAGCAGGTAAGTAAAAGGGAGAGAAAGAAGTGGGGATTGGAAGACATGCACCCACTCACACACACTTATTACATTTTTGCCCTCGCTCGGAGGGACCAAATAAATATTACAGTCCAAATAATAAATAAATTAAATAAATTATTACACAATTCTAACTATTAAAATCAAAGCAAATAAATAAATAAATGCAATGGGGCCTCAGCCCTGCCTTGGGATGTACGAGTGATGCGTGCTCGATCCGTCTTGCCCGGAAAAACCCGTGTCATGGCACTGTTGCTTCTGCTTTTACTGTCCTGCCTCTCTAAAAATTCCCAAAATCTCAGAATACATTCAAAATGATCTGTAGTACCACACCGGCTGGGGGGAGTGGTCATCGGCTGCTTGAATTGGCCACCGGCTGCATGTGAGGTTTATCGGCACAAAAAATAGTGTCGGTCGGCACTATTTTCTGCCGGCCGGCAGAAAGTTCCTGCAGAGGACAGTTTGACAGCAGCAGCAAGACAGCAGTGCATGGCATGGATTTTGGGGGTATGTAAGCATGGTCAATGCCTCCTATCATGCTTAGAGACTCAAGGAGGCATGACCCTTGGTTCTTGGGCCATCAATAGTGCATCTTGATGCATGATAGCCTAAAGAACCAAGGTTGCATTTTGATTTGAAAATGCATGCAACACAAAAATGCTAACTAAGTCCCTATCATGACAATATCAAGGGCCTTAGTGACATGGGAGTTGAGGTGTGTTTAGTCACTTGGAGTACAAACACCCCTCAATTCCCATACTTGGTTTGACACCCCAATCCAAGTGATGAAATGCAACTATGCAAACATGCAAACATGCAAACTAGGATGTTAGCAAATTAAGTACCACACAACTAACACATTAGTCATGCAAAATGCTAGAATGTAAAAGAGGCTAGTGTGATACAAGAATGAGCTAAGTAAGCAATGGGATCAACCAAGTATGCAACTAACATGTGATGAGCATATAATGATGGTCTTAACCACCATGGGGGAGGCCTCAAACCTCCCCAAAACAGTGGTAAAGTGTGCCCCAAAACATAGATAAAATGCTGTGCAAGCATGCAAATTGATGAGCCTAAACTAAGGCAACAAAGAGAGCATCTAAATGCCATTAACATGGCCACTCATGGCACATGTTGGACAACTAAAAAACAGATATTTATCATGCAAAAATACACCCAAATCCCACACATGGCAGTCCCAAAACAACCCAAGAGCATAAGGCATACACTATGCACATTCCAAGGCTTAAAGGACACACCCTTAAAGCAAAAAGAGAGATGACAAATCTGAGCATGTAAGCATGGATTAGGGTCTGAAATAGCATGGCAAAAGGCTCCAAATTGCTTAAATGACTTAACCAATGTACATGCATGGATCACACACTCAAGGCTTACAAGCCATCATACAAAACAACCATATGAAGCACACCAAATGGGACTAAAACAGTGGCTCACAGCCCTCTAACATGGCAAAATAATGCTAGCATCTCCATGAAACTAAGCTAAAAACATACTAAAATCATGGCCTCAAAGTATGGCATGCTTTTGAGCATAAGAAAGCATTTCAAAACAAGTATGAGAGACATGTTAGAGGTGAAAAATCCGACCAAAAACAGAATTTAAACATGCTCCAAAACACTCAAAAAAACTCTTAAATGAAGCCAAACAAGACTATGCATATATGCTATTCTTTGAATCCAAAACAAAGGCAAACAAGGGATCAAGGGGAGAGGGGTGTCCCTCCCCTTTATGTGACTTCAAAACACCTCCCTCACCACTGAAAACCCACTGGTTTTCAGTGGTGAGAAGTCCAAGAACAACAAATAAAAAAGGGGCTTAAGCAAAGGCACCAAAAGTGGCCATACAAGGCCTAAAGTGATGAGGCTTAACTCAAACCAAAAAAAGACCTTAATGAAGGTTCAAGAACAAGTAAAAACAAGACTTTTTTATCTTAAACACAAACTCAAAAACACAAAGCAAAGAGGGTAGAAAAGGGTTGCAAGAATGGGGAATATAAAGTGATGTTCTTACCCTTGAAGATCCCTTGAAGAACAAGTGGTGCAGCCACTCTCTAGTGCTCAAAACCAGTCCAAAACCAACACAAATAACCTTCCAAGTCTCTCAATCTCGAGCTAAGGTGTAAAGGTGTGTGTAATGGTGCAAAAGTGAGGTAAATCTACACTTTCAAGCCTAAAATCACACACACAAGAGGAGAGAGATGGAGATCTATGTATCTATAGATATATAACAGAGAAATATATGTATAAGCTCTGGTTTTTGCCTCCAAAATGCTAACCCTTAGCCAAGAGGAGGAGCTCTCTTCTTATAGGCATTGTAAAGCTTGTCAAACAAGCTTGGAAGGAGTGTATCCCCTCCATACACGTGTATGGAGGGGAGCAAAAGCTACAAAGCTGTCTGAAAATATCCCAGAAAGCAAGTGCATAGTAGTCGGCAGGGCAAAATGGTCATTTCGCCAAAAATAGTGCCGACCGGCACAAAATAGTGCCGACCGGCACAATATAGTGCCGATAGAAAAACCAACCAGCCGGTGGCCTCTAGCCACAGCCGGTGGTATGTGAGGGTGCCTCACAAGGCACTCCCTGCCCTTCCAAGGCAAAATACAAGTGTTTGGTGCAAAACCAGACACAAAACGGTCGAGTTTGGAGGTCCTGAGGCAAGGCGCGCGGGCCGAGAACTCCGGGAACTCCAAACGAACACAAACATGGATAATCACCGAGTGTTCAAGCGGTGACGTCCAAGTCTTGAGGTCGGTCAAAAATGGGGTGTCTACAGTTGCCCCTCTTTGACAGAACTCGAAAGTCATAACAATGACGGGAGTGAATGTCAAAGCCCAGAGACGACCCATTTTTGACAAGGCCGAAGACTTAGACAAACATGCTAGACAAGTAAGATATGCGCCCGAAGGCAAGGGCAAAATGCAACTGACAATGCAAGAAGCCGAGCATAACTTATGATCATGCAAAGAAAGCTGTAATGAAGCACACATGCGACAGTTATAAGCTAGCATACGCCAATCTACACTTCAATGCAGAAAGGATGTAAGAGAATTATACAATTCTCTATACGTCTCACTCGGGAGATACAATACCTGTGCGGCTCGTCCGGTTGCACCGGCCTCAAATGAGCCGTACATACAATATCGTGCCTGCAAAGAAAGCAAACTTAACAGGTATGATACTGTCAGCAATACACATGATAATGCAATCGAAAGTGCGTGGCAATGCATGCAACGTGCATAGCAAGGTAGTGGGATTGAACACATGTGAGTAAAGCAATGCACACGTGCACGCAATGTGTATGTGAAGG
>JAPPVO010000799.1:0-22013 GCA_030407325.1 Camellia japonica | reverse complement strand
TAAAACAGGGAACAGCTGCATCAATGCTCTCAAGAGCAGGAATAAGAGGCCCTCTTCATCCTCTTCTGCGAAGCAGCCTCTGCACCACCGGCATCATCGTCTGAGTCGGAGCTGTCGCCCTCAGGATCCTCCTCGGCCTCACCTCCACTACCAGAACGGGATCAGAGCCACCCTCTCTGTCAGCAGATGTCTCTGACTGGCGATCTGCAGCCTCCTCCTCGGGCTCCTCCTCTATGATGTGTGCCCTACGTCTGCCTCGTCCGCGAGATGACTCCCCTCTCCCTGCTCCTCGAGAAGGCCTAGATGGCCCAGCTCCCCGGGAAGGCCTAGATGGCCCGGCCTGTGACTGAGCATACACTGGAGGCATCTGAAAATGAAAAAATGCAATACATCAGCCGGAACATGTATATCAGATATAGAGAGTGGGTGCATGCAGATACAGTATGAAATGTGGTGTGTGTCAGATGTGCTCTACACAGACAACCTATCAATGCAGTAAAATGTCCAAGATCAGCATGTCATCAGAAGTATGATAAATGCCAGAAAACTAAAGGGTACCTGGAAGCCCATGATGGACAACTGCGCCTCTCTCCGCAGGACCATGCCCTCAAGCGAGGCTACCATCCCGAGCACCTCATCCATGTACTCCCGAGGTGGCTGCAGAAACAGGTTCAAGACATCAATGAATAAACAAATGCCAAAGTATCTGTGTGATAAATGGAAAACAGCAGAACATACCGGTGGTGAGTCAGGGTCACTGACGTATCGATGGCCAGGCATCGGAGGCTCTATCGGAATCGGAATCAGGGAAGTGGTCCCATATTGCCATCCCATCAACTCAGTCGGCATATCGGCCATCCAGGATGATGATAAGTCGGAGGAACCGGGGGAACCAATCCACCCCCACCTCTGGATGTGCCAGCCCTGCTAGTGGAAGGGGCACCTGCAGCCCGAGCCCGGCTCGATGAAGGCATATCAGCGGATCTCCTAGTCGGAATGCGGACTCCTGTCAGCGGAGGCATCAAGTAGGTGTGGCGGTAGGTCGCATACTCCCCCTGCTCCAGATGCAGGAAGGCATCGGTACCTAGTATAGCATCAATGACCTCCTGGGGAGAGAGCCTATCGGCGGTCCGCATGTCGTCTGGAGGCGCTGAAGAAATGTCCTGCTCAGGGTGGCCCCATACCTGACGCAAGAAACGATCTCCCAAAAACCAGGCCCTCCCGACTGGCCCCTCAAACAAAATCCTATACCGACAGGCCCCCACACTCCGGCAAAATGGAATCGGAGGTCTCCGCCCAAAGGAACCCAAGGCTGCCATGTGATCTGCGGATAACCAATGCATAAGTTGATCAGAAATTATGAATGTGCAAGAAAAATCAAAGCCATGAGGACATGGAGAACCGAGAGTTCTGAAATACCTCCGATGACCGCACTGTGTCAAAGAACTGCCGAAAGTAGAGAAGGGACTCCCGAGGTCTCGGCCGGTACTGGCCCTCGAATACGAGTGAATACGGGGTCGTGAGGGGCACCTCCACTATAAGCTCCGGAGCCAGTATCGGGAAGTATGCGTAGACCCATAACTACGAGGAACAGAGCAATAGTCATCAGAATACAGAATGCCGAGTGCAGAATATAAATACAACATGCTGAGAGCAAAGTGCAGAATGTAAAGTGCGCCGTGTGTGCCATGTGCAAGTAATGAGAAGCAGAAATGTAAATCAAGAGGGCAGAAAGTACCTCCCAGGCCCTCCAATAGCCGCCGACCATGTTCCCCCGTCCGCGGGAGGTCGCGCTCATATAGCAGTAAAGGGTAGCCAAGCTGCGCCGCCCCAATCATACCGGCTAACCTGTGAAAGGTCCACTAGAGCGCTCAAAAGATATAGCCCGACGGTGTTCCCCCTATCGGCAAACAGAGTAGTGCCGAAGAGGAACATCAGGAATCCGCGGGTGTACTGTGCCACCTCCCTAGGAGTCGCAGGCTCCATCTCCGGTCTCCTGAAATGGGAAGAGAACCAGGTGTATCGGACTCTCCCCGAAGATCTGTCGACAGGCGGGCGAGCCCCCAATAAGTATAACCAAGCGGCCTCCCACTCGCCCATATCCTCGTCGTATGGGATGGCCCAACCTCCCACATCAAGGCCCGTCAGTACGGCAAAGTCAAACGGGGTCATGGTCATATCCCCAGTGGCAGAGAAATGAAAGGAGTTGGTGGTGTCCCACCATCTCTCTACCAAAGCGCCCATCAGAGTCCTGCTAGCGGGACAGCGAGAGATCCCAGTGCAAAAGGGCCCGAACCCTGCCACATCAACCAAATCCCGGACAGCCTCCGGGAGCTCGGCGTACCACTCTCTCGCCGTGATAGAGCCGTATCCTCGCACGGTCCGAGCAGTCACCTGCGTTCAAGATGAACATATGTATTCAGTTTCAGAAAGAAAGAATAAGCTGAATAAGCTGTGTGCAAGTAAAATGGATGAACTGTGTGCAAAATTAGATCAATACACAATTGTGGCTGTGTGTTCAGAAAATTAGAGTTTGGGCTGCGTTTCTACTCTCAATCAGGTGTGCTGCGTGTTTACCTCAATTCGGGCTGCGTGTTTACTCTCAATCAGTGTGTGCTGCGTGTTCACCTCAATTGGGC
Source organism: Camellia japonica (assembly GCA_030407325.1). Classification (NCBI taxonomy): domain Eukaryota; kingdom Viridiplantae; phylum Streptophyta; class Magnoliopsida; order Ericales; family Theaceae; genus Camellia; species Camellia japonica. The sequence continues at coordinate 19,374 of JAPPVO010000799.1, read as the reverse complement.
TGTGTGTTCAGAAAATCAGAGTTTGGGCTGCGTGTTCTACTCTCAATCAGTGTGTGCTGCGTGCTCACCTTCAATTCGGGCTGTGTGTTCAGAAAATTAGAGTTTGGGCTGCGTGTTCTACTCTCAATCAGTGTGTGCTGCGTGTTCACCTTCAAATCGGGCTGTGTGTTCAGAAAATTAGAGTTTGGGCTGCGTGTTCTACTCTCAATCAGTGTGTGCTGCGTGTTCACCTTCAATTCGGGCTGTGTGTTCAGAAAATTAGAGTTTGGGCTGCGTGTTCTACTCTCAATCAGTGTGTGCTGCGTGTTCACCTTCAATTCGGGCTGTGTGTTCAGAAAATTAGAGTTGGGCTGCGTGTTCTACTCTCAATCAGTGTGTGCTGCGTGTTCACCTTCAATTCGGGCTGTGTGTTCAGAAAATCAGAGTTGGGCTGCGTGTTCTACTCTCAATCAGTGTGTGTTGCGTGGTGTTCACCTTCAATTGGGCTGTGTGTTCAGAAAATCAGAGTTCGGGTTGCGTGTTTACTCTCAATCAGTGTGTGCTGGGTGTTTCAGAAAATTAGAGTTTGGGCTGCGTGTTCTACTCTCGATCAGTGTGTGCTGTGTGTTCACCTCAACAATGGGCTATGTGTTCAGAAAATCAGAGTTTGGGCTGCGTGCTCTACTCTCAATCAGTGCGTGCCGTGTGTTCACAATTAATTTATAGGTTGCGTGTTCATAAATTCAGAGTGATTGAAATATGTGCTCAAGATGCAAATAGAATATGGTGTCGTAGACTAAGCATTCGCCTCAAATGAGCCGATAAACATAGCGAAAGCACAAAATGTGCAGGAAATGCAGAATACATTACGGAAAACGCAAAAGTGAAGTAAATACCTCTCGTGCCTCGTGAGAGAGGTGAGACTCTGGCTCCCGCAAAATCAAGTCCCTAGGCGCTCGGTCATCAAAGTCAGTGAAATGGTAGAAAACCGCCTGCGGGAGGATGTGCTCCCGAGGATGATACCTCTCGGGATCAAACGGCCGAATACTCGGGGCAAGGACATGATGTCCGGCTCACCCGGCACCTGGAGGACCTCCGCCATGTGGAAAATGACCCACCATTTCGAAAAATCTGCAAAAAGGAGCAAAAATGAGCGAAATGAGCCAAAATTGGAAAAAGTCAACAAAAGTCAACTCTCGGGAAAAGTCAACAAAAGTCAACCCCGAGAAAATCTTCCAAATATTGAGACAAACTTACCTCAAGTGGTGAAAATGAGAAAACAAGCTCCGAAATCAAAATTTAATCGGTTCAAAGTGACGAAAACTGAAAGATTTCGAAAACAACTTGCGTGGGGCGTTGGAAAACGCGTATAGAGCGCAGATCTGAGAGATAAAATGGTTTGGGAAGGTAGAGAAGATGTTTTCGGAGCTGCACTTGTGAGCACAAAGTGTTTGGATGAGTATATTTAAAGAAAAGAGAGAAAAGACAAAACTGCCCCGAATCTGGGCTAGGTGGCCGTTTCTGGCAGGCCGGCCACCCTCTCCCTCAAAACTGGCTGGCAGCCTCCCCCTAGGAATAAAAGTGGCCGGTGGTGTTCCCAAGGTGGCCTCCAAGCTCTCTGCAAATTTTGGTGATGATTGGAGTCCCCGAGACCTGAAAAAGTACAAGAGAAGTGCACTTTCCGTCGCGAAATCGCTCCGCCGGAACTTCAACTTCAACTTCAACTTTCGATGCGTGTCTCATCATTACTCATCAAGAGCAAGGTGTATCCTTTTTGAATATGTTGTGACCCTTCCGGGGGGTGAACCGGAGGTCGCGATCGAGTCGCCCTCGCCGAACGCGCATTTCTCCGCTCGTTGTTTTGTGACAAACGTGCATCCTAGTTTACACTTGTTCTGCATTGTTATGCACATCACTTGCATTCTCATGCATATACTTGCATTGTTGTGCACGTTTCCTTGGTATCACCATGCATCCGTGCTTAAACATGCGTTGTCACGCGCGTTCCTTCTCGCAGTGCGATACACTCACCCATCGACATCACGTTTGTCGGCATTTCGATATCACATTGAACATATGTTGCTAAAATATTGTGCTTGTCGAGTTTCTTTCTTTTGCAGGCACGATATTGTATATACGGTTCATTTTAGGCTGGTGCGACCAGACGAACTGCGCAAGAATCGTATCTTCTCTGTGTGAGACGTGGGAGAGTTGAATAATTCTCCGCATTCTTAACTGCATGAAATGTAGTTGTTGCTTTGCATCCTTGCTTAAAACTGTTACATCTATTTGTGAATACTTGCTTCATTACAGCTTGCTGCATTTGCATGATCATTGAGTTACATCCGGCTTTGTGCATATCGCTTTGCATTTTGCCCCGTTCCTGCGGGCACATCTTGGTTTATCTTGCCTGTTTGTCTAAGTCTTCGGCCTTGTCAAAAATGGGTCGTCTCTGGGCTTTGACATTCACTCCCGTCATTTATGACTTCCGAGTTCTGTCAAAGAGGGGCAACTGTAGACACCCCATTTTTGACCGACCTTAAGACTCAGACGTCACCGATTGAGTACTTGGTGATGCTGCATATCGTGCTCGTTCAGAAGTCTCAGAGTCTCGGCTGCGAGCCTTGCCTCCGGATTTCCAAACTCTTTTGTGCTTTGCCTCGATTTGCGAGCCAGGTTCTGTTTTCTCCGTTTTCTCTTCCCGAAGGGAGGGAGGGGTCTCGTAGATCATCTCTCAGTGGCCGTAGGCTACGTTTCGTGGTCGTAGGCCATTTTTCCCATTCCGGAGCCCGGTTCCCGGTCTTCGGAGCCGTCGGCCGTGTGTCTCGGTTCGGGACCGCCTAACCACCTCCGTTTGCTCCGGTTTTTGGCATACATCTTATTTCCTCCCTTTTGAGGGACATTGTGGTCCGAGAGACCAACTTTGTGGTCGAACACCACCTCCGGTGCTTAACAATCAGTTTTCGGGGCCCCGGGCCGCGCGTTTTGGCCCCCGAACCTTCGATTTGCATCGGTTTGAGTTCATTTTTGGCAGGGACCTTATTTTCATTGTTGTGAAGCTTGTAGAAGGGTGGGAGGCCAGCAATTGTTCTGAGGACCAGTTTTATTCCTTCATCGCCCTCCGTCGCCCGTTTTCCTCGCTAGAAAGCTAGTGTTGACCATTCCCGGGCCACTTTCTTTGGCCCTCAACCACATATTTGTGTTGTACACACCTGGGAGGCCACCAATATGGCATGGCCGGCCATTAACCCTTCCTGACCCTTTTGAACCCCTCTGAAAAGTTGGGTTTTCTCTCTCCTGTTTCACATTTTCAGGGTTTCAACCACATAGCTGTGTTGTGCACACATGGGAGGCCACCAATATGGGTGGCCGGCCAGCTTTCTCTGCTTGACCTTTTGACCCTGGCCGGCCGGCCAAGGGAGGTGGCCGGCCGGCCACCTGAGCTCCCAAAACTGGCCGGCCATGCTCCCCTCAGCAGGTTCCTTACAGATACACCCTCCTTTCCCCCCAGATTCTGTATCCGAGGGGGAACTTTTGGGGGGGGGGAAATTTAAATTTCATATTTCCCCCCTTTTCTCCACTCCTTTGCCTATATAACCAGCACCCCCAGCTGTGTTTAGGGGTTACAAAAATTTGCTTTGAAGCTCTTGCATTCAATCTCTCTCCCTCTCTACTCCAAGCATCAAAACCCCTCAAGTCCTACACCATTTCTACTACCATCTCCAAGCCAACCAATCCACACTCTATTCCAGCAGCTTGGAGACTCTTTCCAGAGGCTAGGAGAACCACTTCTTGGATCAAGAGGCTTCTGAAGTTTGGTTCTACAAGGGTGAGTCCCATTTTCCCTCTTTTGCACTATTTTGATCTATATCCTAGCTCTTGTGCTTCATTTTTGGGCTCCGACCCTAACTGGAAATAGTCTTATTTTGAGCTCTTTTTCATGTTTGATTAAGGGTCTTTCCCTGGTTTGAGGCTTCCTTCTTACCCTTTGTGTTTAAACCCTCTTTTAGGCCTATTTTTGCATAGTATTTTAGGCCTATTTTTGTGCTGTTTTAGACTTGGTTATAAACTGTAAAGTGGCTTTTTTTGAGCCTCTCTTCAACTTTTTTGAAGGGCTCTCCTCTGTTTGAGGACATCTACTACCACTTGCCACTTTACCCCTCTTTTAGGCCCTTTTCTTGCATGATAGTTTAGCCTTACTTATGTTCACTTTCGTGGCTTGATGTAAACTGTGAAGTGCCTTTTTTTGAGCCCCTCTTCAACTTTTTTGAAGGGATCTTTGCCATTTGGGGCCGGCTATTGCCCCTTGTCTCTATTCTATCTTTTAGGGCCATTTTTGCATGATAGTTTAGCCTTGTTTGTGTTCTTTTTTGAGACTTGTCATAAACTGGAAAAAGGCTTGTTTTGACATCATCTTCATGTTTTATTAAGGTTCTATTTTTGTTTGAGGTCATATGCTATCTTGTATGCTTGGTTGCCTCCCATTTAGAGCCTTACATTCTAGCCCTTGTTGCATGCTTTGTTTGGCCCTCTAGCCACTGGAATCCAGTGGATTTCCAGTGGCTTGGCCACTATTTTGAGCTTCCAAATCAGAGAGGGGTGACCCCCTCTCACCTTGACTTGTTTGGTGGTCATTTTGGCCTTCCAAAGAGACCCTATCTTGCATGCTTCGCAGTCACATTTTGGGGTCAATTTGATGAATTTTGGGACTATCATATTTGATTTTCAAAGTTAATTTGGGGCTGCCACATGTCTACCTTGTATGTGCTTAAGAACTCCTTACATGGCCTTCTAAAGGAAATCCTCATTGGTGCATGTGTTGGCTGCATTTCCATGGTTATTTGGGCGTATTTTGGCATGTTTAGTTCACTGATTTTTTCTGGTTTAGTGAGATTCCACGTGCTTCATATATGTGCCATGTAAACCATGTTTGCCCGTCAAAATCACATGCTAATTTAAGCCATCTTGCTAGCACCTTTTGGCCTTGCTCTAAACTGGAAAAATGCATGTTTTGGGACTTGCTCTGACTCTGTCTTTACACTTCATGTTCAAATAATGCATGCTTTGTATAGCTATAAGTCATTCCATGTGCCTAATTTTGTGTTTCGGGTTCACCTCACGCATCGGGTGCCATATTGCCATGTTTCGGGGCTGTTTAGCATCATGTTTTAGTGCTGAAATTTGCTTTTTGCATATCATGTTCCATGCCTTGACCATGCTTTGGTAGAGTGGCATTCGTGCCTTAGGTTCGGTCCTCGGTTTGCGTGCATGTGTGCACGCATCTCGAGTGTCTCATTTCCATCTAATGGCCTCCTATGTGAGTGTGGCTGAGGTCCACTCGTGTTGGTGTAAGTCCATTATGCATTGTGTATGCCATTTCATTTCATAGTATTGTGTATGCTAGGTTGTACTTTAGCGCATTGTGTATGCCATGTTACCTCGTGCATCGTGTATGCCATCTCATAGCATTATGTATGCTAGGTTGTATATTAGTTGCATTCATGCATGTCATGCATATTGCATTGTGTTTGGGATAGGAGTTAGCCCGAGCACGGGAAACGAGGTACGTTTCGTACTCCGAGTGACGGAACGTGTCTCAATTCCCCAGTCGCCGACACTCCGGATTATCCATGATGGAGTCTCGGTCTTGTTATGTTTTCATGAGCATTCATTCCATATTGAGTCATGCGAATCGACTCCTCGGCCATCATGCATCGATATGCGTGATTGGTGGCACGAGGATCGAAGACTACGCTCCCTGAAGAGTAGTCAAGCATACATATGTGAAAATACATTGCCATGCCCCTTTCTTGCTCTCTGTTGCAGCAAATCAAAAACCAGCAATCTTTTGGAGCTTGGCGCGCTTTCCAAGAACAATTGCAAACAGAGGCTAATTGGGGCATCGCAGTGGATTTCCGCGCAAAGCAGCTCAAACATGCATCATCCATCATCCGGAATAGAGTCGAGGCAGTCCCTAGCTTGCATGCTAGTTTAATGCTATCCTAGATTAATTTGTAAATTAATTAGGAGTTTGTATTTATTCGGACTGTATTTATTTGGGACTGTATATTATTCTTTCGGACCCTCCGAGTGAGGGCAATGTTGTAATAAGTGTGCGTGAGTGTGATGTATGTCTTCCAACCCCACGTCTTTCTCCCTTTTATTTACCAGCTTATGATGGTTAGATTAGGGCATGTTTCAATTAGCATACAGTATGATAGCATGTTTGCATTCATTCATCTGTTTTGCATGCACCGGGCTCGGCGCATCATACTAACTGCATTTGTATTTCAATTCAAGTTGAGTACTTGTTAGCTGTTGCATCTCATATGCCATGTTTAGAATAGCCGAGCCTATAGTTGCATTTTTGCATGTGTTGCATTAGGCATTTCTGTATAATTAGATCATGCATGGATTTCTAATTAGCTTCTGTTTTGGCTTGGAGTACTCGGTAAGTTTTATGCTTTAGCATCCTTGCATGTGTGAGTGACTGCCATGATAGCATGCTTACCATGAGGCTATTGCTTATGTGATATAACTGCCTGAATGCCTGTGGGTGAAGGTTGGGTTATTTGGATTGGAACAAATCATTGACTGCGAGTTTTAAGCCCACTAGATAGTGGCAAAACCATCTTTTCTAAGCCCACCCGAGGGTGGCAAAATCTGCATTTTAAGCCTACTTGCGAGTAGCAAACCATCTTTCAAAAACAAACATGAAATGTTTTGTTCCAATTCAGGCGACCCGGTCTATACTTGTATGCTGTGCGCATCACATAGTAAATCTAGGCTAATAACCGGAATAAGAACGCATAAGGTTTTCAAAACTCGATATCATGGTTAGTAGAGGCCGATCTTTGATCGGGCGAGCGGGGGTGCTCACGAAGTGACCTTCCCCAATCGTACCCAAGTTCCCGAGCCGAGGCAACTTTGGTGATGACGGACACGTGGCCTTAGGCAAACGAGTCAGGGTTTCCTAAATTTCCCCAAAAATAAAATATTTAGGTGCGACTCTGTATCTGGCAAAGCAGTCCATGTTTGGCACTTCTTTCAAAAAATCTGTTTTTCTCAAAACGATTTGCCGGATTTGGACTCTTTGGTTCAATTACGAACCGTGACAATTAGAGTCCTTGAACTCTAGTGAGCCCAAGACGAACAGAACGGGGGACTCATTCCCTCCCGGGGCATTCGGGGACGTCTACAGCTTGGCACCCGTTTGAGGTCTTGTATGGCCGACCGTGTAGATCTCCAGTATGTTGGGCCGAGGTGGGTGATGCACCTTTGTTAGGTCCAAAGTTGGTGTGAGAAATGACGAAGAAAGTACACTTATCCGTAAGAGGTTGGTTACAGCCCAGAGTCGCCAAAGAGTTTATGCCGACCGTAGGAGGAGACCTTTGTCATTTGAGGTGGGTGATCACGTCTTTCTGAAGATATCACCTAGGCGGGGTTTGATGAGGTTTGGGAAGAGTGGGAAGTTGTCCCCTCGGTTTGTTTGGCCCTTTTGAGATCCTTGAGGGGGTTGGAGAATTGTCTACCGTTGTGATGAACGGGTTCTGTTTTATTTCTTTTTCTCTTTTCTTGCTCCGTTCTTCTTTTACCTCCGTTGGATTGAAATGTCCAGGAACAATTCGTGAAATTGGTCTTTATTCTTGTTTCGTTTGGTGTTGGAGTTTCTTTCTGCCGGGAAGTGCGGGGGTCAAGTCCGGATCGTCTGAGAAGCGAGTCAGGAAATTCTAGGCTGCTAGGCCAGGGCCGTATGTGTGGGGCCCTAGGCCGCACGTGCGGAAGGCTAAGCTGCACGTGCGGGAAGTGCGGAAGCTTTGTGGCATGCATTCTGCTTAAAAGGCACGAGCGGGAAGTGGTGCGGAAGGACCACCGCACGTGCGGGGGTGAGGGCCGCACGTGCGGGAGGGGCGCTCCGCACGTGAGAGGCTAGGTGCCGCACTTGCGGAAGACGGGCATCTGAAACTCTGTTTTTTTTTTTGCTCTTTTGGCTGAACTTGCAACACATTTTAGACACTCTCTTCTAACTCTAAACCCTATTTTCTTCTCCTTCTCTCTAGAAAACCCTCTTAAACACCAAAACACTCTTTGATTTTGCATCTAGGTTCATCATCATCCTCATCTCCCCCTCTCAAACTTTGGAGATCAAAGGTTAGGGTTCCTTTGGTGTAGTGAAGATTGAAGAACTGACCATTTTGACTCTAGGGTTTCAACACGTCATCATCAAACATTGAGGTAGGGACATTCTTGAGTTATATATACATGTTTTGCTATATTTGTGATGATTCAAGGGTTTTCTAGAAGATGGTTATGTTGATTTTGATTTTGTTTCAAATGCAAAGAGAGAGTTTCAAAAGAAATGGGTTTTGATTTTACTTTCTTCTTTTGATTTAGTTATCCATGAGGATATTCTTTGTAAAACTCAAGAAAAACATGATTTTGGTTGGGTTTCACCATAAAAAGGGGAATGGGTTGGGTTTTTGATGAAAGCCCTAGAAATTTGGGGAATTTTGGAAAGTGTGGAGAAACTTATGGGATTTTCTTCTTTGTCTTGATACATGAGGATTGGAAAATTATTGAAAGCTATTGTTGAATGCATGAATATAATTGGTGGTGTAAATGGCATATTGTTGGGTGCTAAGGATTGTGCTTGAGGAAAAATTATTTTGCTATGAGTTATTGGCACCAATTGATGGCATATGGCAATGTGGTGAATTAACATTGCAAGAGAAGAAATGAGAAATGAAATTTATTGATCTTATTGTAGTGATATTTGAAGGTAGAAGAGATGTTATGAGATCTTAATTATTGCATCTCATTTTCATTTGATTTATTATCATTAATGCGCATGAAGTGATTTATTATCATTATTGCACATTCTCATCATGTTTATTTTGAGAAGGATTATATTGTAATGAAAACTAATAGAAATGTGTTTATGGGGTAAATACGGTGGTAAGTCCGGATAGAGGGTGTAGATGATTTGATAAGTTGGCCTGAGTGTCCATGGTGAAAGACCAGAAACCCGTGTGGATAGGTGTCGAGCCTTCCGGTTAATACTGGTAAAATGGCAATTGGGTAGTACTTATAGAGTTTACTTGCAGACACCAGCCTAGGGATTACCAGTGTCGTATTTACCACCTCTATCGATTAAAATTGGAAGTTTTGAAATAAGTTGAGATAGCAAATTTTATTGAAAGATGGTAATCTTTAAAAGGGTATGAATAGGAATTGCATTAAAAGTGCATGGCCTGGCATTGACATTTGCATTTTTAATTGGAGTTGCATAACTGTATATACTTTGTGAGAATTCTCTACTAGGCTTTATGCTCACCCCTATGGGATTTGGTGCAGGTAAAGATGTTGTGATCTCGTCGAGCTAAGGGTGTGGATATGTTTTGGTGAAGAGTGGATCACTCTTTCTTTTGTTGTAACGGGTCCGAGAGACCATTTTGTGTAACTGGGCCATTGCCTTGGAAGATGTAAGCCCTTAAGGGTATTTTATTGTTTTGAGACTAAATATTTCACATGCTATAGATTCATGTGTTCTTTTGTTTCGTTGAATGTATACCGCATGTGGAACTTTTGTATCAAACTCTTTTATTAAAAATGTGAAGATGGAAGGATTATTATTATTGTTTAGTGAATGTTCATTAATATGGGTAGTTTATGTTGTAAACTTTCGAGGCGTTACAGTTTGGCGTTGCCACCGCAACTGTCTGGAGTACATGATGTGTTTCATGTTAGTATGCTTCGGAAGTATGACCTAGATCCATCACATGTGTTGGATTGGATTGACTTAGAAGTAGACGTGGATGCTTCGTATGAGGAGAGACCGGTGAGGGTCTTGGATAGACGGGACCAAGTCTTGCAAGGCAAGACAATTCCCTTGGTCAAAGTATTGTGGAAACATCACAGAGTTGAGGAAGCCACTTGGGAACGTGAATTAGAGGTTCGAGAGAAATATCCTAACCTGTTTGTTAATGTTTGAGCATGTGTTGAGAATTTTGTTTTGTTGATGAACTCTAAGAACATTGTATATGTTTTGGACTATGGAAGTATTGTAATTGTTGAATAGGTCTCGGGAATGCGAGTTTAATTTAACATTGTATATGTTGAATGTGTTTTAGAAATGCAAATATGTTATTAACATTGAATATGTTATGGAGATATGGAATATGTGTATTGAAATTAGTTGAATTTCGAAACAATGCAAGTTGATAATGTATATTGAGCTATATATTGTAAATTGTTCTCTTGAGAAGAGATGGAATGACCAGTGGTGGGTTATGATGGTGAGTGTTGAAGTGTAATCATGTTGAGAATTGAATAATCACAATTTTGAAACTTGTATAAAAATTTTGGGGACGAAATTCTTTAAGGGGGGAAGGTTATAGTGATCCCGATTTTTCCCCGTCATTTATTGTATTCCGGACTCGGGTTCCGTGGTTCTATGTCGTTGTCTATACCTTATTTCCATTCTTACTTTTTGAAATTGAGTTTTGGAATGTCTTGAGCGTGTTCAGAACAGGTGGATTGCTAGTTGGTCTAGAACCTTGTTGCCCAGAATTTTGGTCTTCCACTCGAGCGGGCCTTCTTGCGCTCGAGCGGGTTTTGCAATCATTCAGCACTTTGTGCGTCTGCAAAAATACTGCAGAAGTGTTTTTCACGCTTGAGCGGAGTTTCTTATGCTCGAGCGGGTATGAGCTCTAGCGGCCCCTTTGGCGCTCGAGCGATTGTCTGAAGTCTGTAAAATACTGGACGAGTGTATTCTACGCTCGAGCGGGTAGTGCCTTGCTGTTGTGTCTTGGTGCTCGAGCGGCCTTTATTGCGCTCGAGCGAGTCTAATTTCTGTGTCTGACGCTTGAGCGTCAAACTCTCCGCTCGAGCGCACTGTACGTATATCAGATCACGAAAGTGACTTTTTAAATCACTTTTTCTGTCCTCTCTCTCTCTAAAACTTTCCAAAACCCTAAGTTGAGAGCCTCTCTCTCTAAAATACTCTCTCTTTACATTTTGACCTAGATCTAGTGATCTTCTCACTCTCCTTTCTTTGATAAAAAGATTGAGCTCTTTAAGATCTCCATTTTCATCTGAGTAAAAGTTGATTTCATTATCCTTGGAGTTCATCCCTTGCTTGACACATCTTCTCTTCTTGAGGTAGGGATAATATACTCATTACTATGAGCTTTAACATAAATATTGGTCATTTTGTATAAATGGTTGGTTTGGGTGAAGTTAGGGTTTTGAGTTTGAAATAGTAAAAGAGGGGTTTTCTATTTTTTTGGATTTTATATGCATGTGAGGTCTTAGAAATGGGGTTGCTTGTGTATAATGGGTGAAATTTGGCCTTGGGTGCAATATTTGAGAAATTGGGAAAAATGCCCTAATTGGGATTAAATGAATTATTTGTTTAAATAATGAAATCAATTGTAGAAATATGAAATTGGTTTGGAAATTGTGAAATTGGAGGAAATTATGATTAAATGGGGCAGTTGGATTGATAAATCACTCAACAATGGAAAAGTCGATAAATTATCTGTTCGATAGATTTATTTATCTGTTTAGAGATAACTGTTTTGGACTATCGGTGGAGGATAGCCATGATTGTTGTAGAAACTGCATGATGATTAGGTAAATTGAAACTAATCAATTGGATTATGTCATTGAATATGACGGTTGGATATAAACATTGAATATGTGATTTGAATTGATCATTATATATGACGACATGTTAAATACATTGTATATGTATCTTGTTTGAGAGGAGATAGGGGATGTACTCCATTGTATGGGAGGAGATAGGGGATAGACTCCATTGATAACTAAGTTGGCCGGAGTGTCCAGGGTGAAAATTCTGAAATCTTATTTACATTTGGGTGCTGATTCCCTCGGACGTAGTTCCGTAAAATGGCAAGTGAATGGAAGTGTATGAATGATGTTTATGATTGAAGTGTTGATAATATGAGTTGCAGTCTCATTTTGAATTGTTTGGATAAAAGTGAATCATGTTAATGAATTGATATGGATAAATAAATGAAAGTGGATTGAAATATGGATGACAATGTTGATTGGTTATGGAAAGAGTGTAAGTTGGTTTTCAAGTGTTAAACATTTATCGGATGCTAATGTTTTAGTTAATTCTCATATACTGTTTAGCATATCTCTACTGGGCATTGGCTCACCCTACTTGGGACATCATTTTTCAGGTACAGGTGATATGCCGCCTCCAAGATCTTAGCTTGGGAGGCTCAGGAGTAGAAGGCTCCATGTTTTGTTATTTTGTTTTGATGATTAAATGTAAATTCAAGCCGAGGGCTTTATATGTAAAGAGTTAGAATTCTTCTTTTGTTGTAACCAAGTTATTACTTGGAAAGAAGTAAGTCCGTAGGACATTTATTTATTTAACATCTTTTATAAAGAATACTCTGATAAAAGTAATATGTAACATTTTTATTATGTTTTATGGATTTTATGAATGAATGATTATGTCTTATTTTGAGGGCGTTACAATTTATTTTCAATCTAAGTAATCTATGTATTTTTAAAGCTAAAGAAAAATAATATTTTAATCATTAAACTGAATTGAAAATGATATTTTAGATATTTTATGTATACTTGTATTGAATTTAATGACAAATATTTTTTCTTTTGGCTTAATATTATTTAACAATGCACAAATGTAGTAAATACAACGCATATGAAAAAAAAATATTTAAAATAAAAAATATTTATCCTAAAAAATTGAAATTAAGAAAATTTTTAAATATTTTTTAAAAAATAAACCCAAACAATTTCAAAATATAACTCAAAACTCAAATATCTTTTTTAAAACTCTTTTCAAAACTCTTAACCAAATAAGTCTTCTCTTTTCAAAACTCATTTGAAAAAATTATTTATCAAAATATAACTCTACATTTAAATTATGATTATAAAACTAAACCAAACGGAGGCTAAGAATAATTTAGAAAATAAAAATGAAATCGAGTAGACCTTGTGACATAATCAATGACGATTACTTAGAGAAGAGCCTAAGGCCATGTTTGTTCTGGGAGATAGATGAGGGATTGGATTGAGATGGAGGTAGGACTTACTAATGTTGTGTTTGTTTTGGGAGATGGAGAGGGGATTGAGATGGGCCTCCGGATTAGGATGGGCCATGGAGAGGGGATTGAGATGGAGGTGGGAGAGTTGGTATTAGAAGTTAGTCCTCTGGCTTAGTATTTTTTTTTTTTTTTTACATGTTGGGCATTTTTTTTTTTTTTGGAACATTAATGTTCAATGTTTTTGCATTTTTTTTTGGGTTAAAAATCATAGTTTTACTTGTTTTAATATTTTATATTTCTTTCATAGGGTAACAATTTAACAATCCCCACACTAACAACTATTATCGAAACAAACACAATTTTACTTAATCCCTTTACAATCAATCCACTCACTAACAATCCCCTCCATAGCGATGACGATTATTTTCTCCTTGTACGGATTTGAATACCTCAATAAACCACTTTTCATAATAAATGAAATAACATAAATGGCTATTCCATCAGACGAAAGGTATTGTTGGGCTTTGTGCGCCTACTTTTAGGTCATGTTTCAATAATTTAAATCGTTCACATTTTAAAATTTATTGAGTATATTATTCTTTATAAAAAAAAAATCAAACAAATCGGATAACGAGAATCATATGTTTGGATTAGTTTTGTATGAAAAAAAAAGAACAACGAGGAAATATGTGGTTCATATAAAATTGATCTGAACACATATTTTATGTTATCCGATCAATTTGATTTTTTGCAGAGATAATATAGTTGACAAACCCTAAAATGTGAATGGTTCGATTTATTGAAACAGGGCCTAAAAATAATTCCACCGAACTGGACTAAATAGTCCAGTTCGATTACAGACTGGAGATAGTCCCCAATCACAATATTAATTACTAATTGAAACAAAAATTCTCCCAAAACTTGTTAATTAGCTCAAACTACCCAAAAAAAAAATTTAAAAACTTCTGTCTTTAAATCGTTTTGCTCCTATGTTTGAAGACATTCAAAAATTTTAATTATTTAATTATTTTAAGTGTTTTGAGATAGAAAAATAAAAATAATTAATAACAGAGAATCTTTAACTACTTACATATTCTAAAAATAAAAATATTAGAGTTATTGATCATTAGTTATAGTAAGTCGTAAGTAATACTACTTGTCCCATAAAAATAAAAAATAAAAAAAAATTATTAGTGTAATTAAATATCATTTTAGTTATGACTAATTGACCGCAATGAGTTATAAATGACATCACCTTAAATATAATCAAACATAATAAAATGACGTACTAATTTTGATTTGATAATTTATTGATTCTACCAGCATAATGAAGCATAATCAAAGAACGTCCCAAAAATTCACAACCAACATTAATTTAAGAAGAAGATTAGGAACAAATAAACCGATCCCCCATGAATATAATCCTTACACATGAGACGTTTTGTATTTTTTTGTGAATCCCACACTCGTATAAACGGGTGTTGGCTTCATATTTTGTACAAGCCAGTTACAATTCAACACGTGGCAGAATAAGGGTAATATAGGAAGATTATTCAAGTCTTCGATCCTGATCGTACACATGGCAGTTAGTATTGGTTCTCACGTGATCTGAGCAGCATTGGATCAATAAAGAGGTGCAAGGTGACGTGGCTTCAACGGTTACTCAGATTCAAATTCAAATATAGGAGGGAAGCCTAACTGCAAGTGATGGCGTAGTGGAACTACTTATAAGGCAGCATGATCAACGATATAGAGGAGCAGTTCGACGGTTTGAAGTGCAGTTCGATGGTCATCCTTGAGAAGTATAAATAGCGAGGAAGACCCCAGAAAAAGCCCCCAGACTCAGATCATACAAACCAGTCTTACTTTACATATTTTCTTTTCCAGTTTTACATTTCCTGTTCTTTAAATTCCTGCACTTTAAATTCCTGCACTGCACTTGATTCATAGGAGTAGTTTCAAGTAGATTATTGCTGTAAACCTCTATGAGACTGAGTTCGGATCATTGTAAGTTTTCATTCTAATGAAATACTTCAATTGCTCTTCATTTAACTGTTATTTTGTTTAATTTCTCCTAAGTCAAGCCACCAGTAAAAGTCGTCTTCATTGAGGCTGAAAGAACTAAAACATAATCGCCTGATAATTGGTTGGCAATTAACATTTCTGTAAGGACTGATTGATCCTTGCTGGCACGCTCGCATTTACAAAAATACCCTTCGAAAGCCAAAAAGCCAACATATATTTTTGGCACGCCCAGTGGGACTAATTGAAATGGCTAGACGAAGAAGACAAGGAGAAAATGAACACTTGGAAGAAGGCGTAGAAGGAGAGGTAGAAATACCTAATCCAGAGGATAATGTGGTAACACATCCTGTGGAAACTCCCATATTATTAGAACCTATGGTCGAACAGACCAGTACTTCAGGACAAGAACCACATGTTCATAGTATTGGACGAAACCAAGGAATTGGACCATCCACTGTTCCATCTACTCATCCAATAAATCCATGGGATGGCCTAGTAGATGCCATGGGACAACAATTAATGAACACAATGGAAAGGTGGGCAACATCCTTTTTGGATCAAATGAATAACCACCAACCAACAAACACAAGACACATCGAGGAAGTTTTGAATGTCCCTCAACAAAGATTGGCTAGAGATAAACAGCCTATGCAAGTTAATGGACATTCTAATGGTCAAACTAGTAGTCAGAACTATGAAAGACCATCACCTCAGTCTTGGTATGAACCCATTTCGAGGCCTATAGCAGGTCAAAATGCCTCAGTACCCAACAATGAAGCCATACAAATTGGTGGATCTGGCCCAGTACAAGAAACTGACATAAGAATGGTCACAAATCCCATGTTCGAAGCCATACCTGGCACAAGGGGGTTTACTAATCCCTTATTCGAATTTATACCCGGGGGGTTGGAAGGTTGGCCTGTAAATGGAAGGGATACAACACCTGTTCTAGCACCTTTCGCAGGATAGGCTCAAAGGGGTTACGCACACCCCCAACAGCAACCTGCACCACAGGGACAACCAGTCCCAAATGTACCACCTTATGGACCAAGAGGACCACAAGCACAAGTTTGTCCACCAAATCCTGTGTTTGTCCCTTCAGTAGTGGTTCAGCAGGCACAAAATATGGTCCCTAGGGACCAAATTGCTGATATTGTTAAGGAAATATGTGGACCGATGGCTCGGGGGGTCCAGACTCCTGTATACAGAAAACCATACCCAGAATGGGTAGATAGGAGAGGTGGCACATCTCCCTAACAATATCAGCAATCCAGAACTTGACAGAATTGGAAGAAGTCAATGTGCAGATGCATGTTGCTAACCAGACAACCATTGAAAAGGACACCAGAAATCTGCCAGTTATTGGACAAGGTTTCTCACACCAGAGGGAACATTCTGATGAAGAATCACTGGATGATGATTCCTTAAAGGCAGCAGTAATGCAAAGGATGTATCCCAGGTGCAGACTGAGTTATAAATGGTTGAAGGGCCTTCCAATTGATGGGAAGCAATACTACAGGGATGTTCAGAGATGCCCTAAACCAACCAATGCTTACAACAAAAGGCCATATCCGGCTAGTGTTAGGCAGCAGCCATTGGTAGTTGAACCAGCAGTCGATAGAATGCATGCTAAAGGCAAGAGGCCCTTGTATGAGTCTAGGCCACCTAACTACTACAGAATGGAGAGCAGTCATTCTGAAAGAAGACTGGAGAAGAGTTCAGGTTATGGGATCAAAGCCAGAGATTGGCCTCCTAGACCAACCTCACGCAGGACAGAAAGTGGTCACCTTCATCGAAGGCCTGAATCAGGCTCGAAACATGAGGTCAGGACCAAGCAAGTGCCTTCATAGCCAGCTTCGAAGATGGCTTCGAAGGTAGAAAGAAGCAGTTCAACATCTGAGTCAGTAAGTTCGTGGGTACCTGGAGTTCCAGATTGGTTTGTGATGCAGAACAAACCTAGGGAAGTGCCTACTCAGAGAGATGTTGGAAACCAAGGAAGGATAGTTAAACCTCCTTTGGTGGCTCCGAACAATTGGGTATTGCTTAAACACCCAAAGACGAAGGAACCAGATATGGTCCCAGTCATTTCGAGATCACAAAGGAGAAAGATTCAGTGCAGGTACACTCAGTACCAGAAAGATATGAAAGAAAATGGAGAGAGCTCTTCATTAGTCCAGACAGAAGGAAAGAAGACTCCAAAGTCAGACCACACTCCAAAGACAACTGGACAAAGCAAGGTGGGTTGCAGCAGGGAACAATTGGCCAAGGTTCATTCTGAACTAAAAGCCAGAGAAGAATCTAGCTTGGCAGGATTGGAGAAAGCTCTGATGGATAGTGATAGCGAGACAGAAGAAGAAATTGGCATAAGCCAAAAGAAAGAAATGGTGGAGGAAGAAATGTTCGAAGCCTTCATGGCTGAGCAAACATTTTTGGTTGAAGAACCAGTTGAGAAAGATCCTTCGAAGGAATCAGTTAGCAACGAAGTGCCAGAGTGCAGCATGGAGGATGCTGCTGAAGTAAATGAACGAGGTGGCCAAGGGGGGAAACAGGTACAACCAACCATCCAATTTGGCTCATTTCCTCCAGTATCAGTCAATATGGTACACATACTGCCTCATGAGTTCCAGGCTGGAGATGAGGACCAAGATGACCAAGACATTGATCCTATTCCTGTCTCTAGTGAAGACTCACAAGTGAGTATGGTACAAGATGATTTTGGAATGGCTACCCCAATGGAAACTGAATATGAGAGTGAAGAAGAGGTGAGCATTAACCTCTCGTATCGTTTTGAGTATCCCTCGAATTCTATGACACAACATGTCAAGCCTTTGTACATCAAGGCTTTCTTCGATGGGATACAACTGAACCGAGTCTTGATAGACAATGGGACAGCAGTGAATTTACTACCGAAATCTTCTTTGAAGAAACTAGGGAAAAAGAATCCGAGGTTAATCCCAACCAGCACAACCATCGCTGGCTTTGCCAGAGACAAACAGATGGCTCAGGGAATTCTACCCATCAACCTGAGTGTGGGAACCAGGGACTGCATGACAGCATTCTTCGTAATCGACAGTAATGCTAAATACAATGCTTTACTTGGGAGAGATTGGATTCACACTAACAAATGTGTGCCTTCCTCTTTGCATCATAAAATTATGATGGCCTTAGGCAATGGGGAGACAGAGGAAATTGATGTAGATCCTCAACCTTTCATAGCCTGTGCAGACTTCACAGAGGCCAAACTGTATGTTGAGGGAGTGACACCACTCAGTATACTAAGGAAACCTGATGGCTTAGCCGAAGTGACAGCTGATGAGGAAGTGACACACCTGAAGCACTTAGTCCAGGAGAGTGTTGATGAGGAGGTTGTCGTTAAGGATGACAATGATGCCTGGTTGTAGGGAAAGAAATGAGACACAAGAAGCCAAGTCTTTGGCTCTAATTAAATTCTCAACATTGGATGTAAAATCAATAGTCCAGAAAGTACAGGAGCAAGAGAGAGAAGCCATGATAATTGGCTGCAAGCAGAAGCAGCAACAGGCCAAAGTTTTGGCCCTTGATAAATACTGTGCATTGGACATTGAAACAAAAGTCCAGGAGATACAGGAAGAGGAAGCCTTGTGGACAGACTTTGTCTATGAGGAGGAGGGCAAAAATGTTGGATTAAAGAACCTGGGAGCAGAACAAAGCAGGGAGAGTGCTTCAAAGATAGAAGAAATCAAAGAAGAAGCTTCAGTAAGTTCTTAGACACAAGACCCCTTAGAAGAAGTAAATTTAGGGGAAGGTTCTATACAGCAGTCCACCTACATAAGTGCTTGTCTGAATGTTCTGGACAGGGCCCAGTTGTTGGTTGTTCTAAAGAAATATAAAGATTGCTTTGCATGGTCTTATAATGAACTACCAGGATTGGATAGGTCATTAGTGGAACATAAGCTCCCTATGAAACTTAACTTCAAGCCATACAAGCAAAAACCAAGAAGAATGAGTCCAGAAGTAATTCAGAAAGTCAAGGAAGAGATTCTTAGACTACTCAAAGCAGGCTTTATTAGGACAACCAAGTATGTGGAATGGCTATCTAATATTGTGCCTGTGGTTAAGAAGAATGGTAAAATGAGGGTATGCATTGATTTCAGAAACTTGAATTTAGCAACTCCAAAAGATGAGTACCCTATGCCTACAGTGGATCTGTTGGTAGACAGTTCAGCAGGGCATCAAGTTTTATCAATGATGGATGGGCATTCTGGTTATAACCAAATCTGCATTGCAGAGGAGGATGTCCACAAGACAGCATTCAGATGTCCTGGAAATATTGGCACCTTCGAAT
>JAPPVO010000798.1:0-18875 GCA_030407325.1 Camellia japonica | reverse complement strand
AATTAATAATTAAAAATATTTTTAAAAATTGACATAAAATTTTCACTGCAATAAGTTCTATGGTAAAATAGGCATATTCATAAAATCTCCCAACCAAATTATTCAAAAAATAAAAAACAATGGTCTACATCTATTGTGTATACGGCTCACATCACACTAATTTTAAGCCTATATCATACACCCACTTTTGGGACAAATTTTTATGATCCATTGTATTTATATAATAAATATTAGTTGATTTAAATATATTATTATAAAATATTTCTATTAATTGACCAATCTATTTCCCCTGGTCAGGTCTACAATTAGAGTTAGAACATGACCCATGATATGGCTTGACAACTTTGGATAATCTATATTTATCTATATCTATATTAAGTAAAAGGGTGTTTTCAATCATAGGTTACTCTTTGGTTTATCCAATCTAAAAAAAAAAAAGAAGTAAAAATCATAGGTTGCTCAAGCCCTCACCAAATTAAAAAATATGTTACTCAATTCTTAAAAAAATTCAAATTAGGCTCAGGTTGCTCAGGTTGAACTCGCCGAAGTTTGCTACTCTAGCAAAGGGAGAGGAAGTTACATAGTTGAGTTAGTGACAACTTAAAAATTGACATGTAAAATGCATGCCATTATGGTAAAATTGTGATACACATTTGGGAAAAGTGATTTTTTTGTCAAAAAGTCACTGCAAGTTGTCAATTGATTATCTCAACCTTTTTACGTAATTTTTCGTAATAAGTTAAAAAATTATTTAAAAAGTCAATTTCTAAACAAGTCTAATTGTGAGTTTCAATCTTTTTCATCTCTGCATTTTGGATACAAAAGTCTAACTATTCATATTATTTATATAAAACTTATGTTATTAATTGTTTTTATATCCCGTGCATAGCACGGGCTTACCGCTAGTTCATGTTTTAGCTAGAAGTTGTTCTTTATTTTTTTCATTAGTGCTATTTTAATAATTTTTTAGCTTTGTACAAAAAGATATATAAAAAATAGAGAGAATGATATAATAATTTTTTAACTTTTTAACTAAAATATTTAGTAAGCTAACGAGACCGAAAGGTACTTTAATAGCCTTTTACCAGCTCAATAACTTTTAAAATGCCTTAGCTTATGGTTTGTATTCCTCTTTTCTTCGTTTAAAAAAAGAATAATACTTTGTAGCTCGAAAAAAATTGGCCCGAGTTGGCTCAAATACCCAAAACGACGTCGTTTTGGGTATTTTTTTCCTCTTGTCTTTCCCTTCCCTCTCTAAATTGAAACAGACGGGAGAAAGAGAGAAGAGGCAAGAAAGAGAGAAGGAGAAAATGTAGAGAGGAGAAAGAGTAGAGAGAATGAGGAGGAAGAGAAGAAGGAGAAGGAGAATACACACACAGATCTGTGTGTGTATACACACAGAAGAGACGATGATGGCGGCGCCAGTAGATGGCTCTCTCTCTCTCTCATATATATATATAGATATGTGTGTGTATAGATCTATGTATACACACAGATCTGGTGTTGATGATGATGTGTCTCTCTCTACCGACTCTCTCTATATATATATATATATATATGTGTGTGTGTGTATAGATCTGTATATACACACAGATCTAATGTTGATGATGATGTGTTGTTGTTTGTTGTTGTTGTTCAGATTCTAGAATTATTATTATTATTTT
The DNA here is from genome assembly GCA_030407325.1 of Camellia japonica. Lineage (NCBI taxonomy): Eukaryota > Viridiplantae > Streptophyta > Magnoliopsida > Ericales > Theaceae > Camellia > Camellia japonica. The sequence goes on along the minus strand of JAPPVO010000798.1, from coordinate 17,211 downwards.
TTTGGTTGTGGTTGATGATGATGTGTTGTTGCTGATGTTGATGCCTTCTCTCTCTCTCTCTCTCTCTCTCTCCCCAGCTCCCTCTTCTCTCTTTATCTTCTTCATTTTCGCCTCTGTTTCAGAGAGAAAAGAGAAAGAAAAAAAAACTTCGAAAACAACGTCGTTTTGGAACTCGGGCCATTCAAGCCTTATTATTTTCAAGCTACAAATCGGAACTGTTAAAAAAAAAAAAAAAACTCAATCATTTTTTAAAACGTTGCAAAAATTCTGTGCCTTTTTGGAACGGTGCCATCTTAATATATAGCACTCGTTTGGAAAGTTGGGTTGGGTTGGGTTGGGTTAGGTTGGGGGTGGGTTAGGATTAAAATAATTATAAAAATATAAAATAGGCTTTTTAGTCTAATAAGATAAAATGTCACATTCAAAGTATAATTATTTTATTTTTTCTCTCACAAAAGTCAAAAAAGTCAAAAGGTTCATCCCAAACAAGACATTTTAGTCCTAGGCTAAAAAACCAAAAAGTCAAAAAGCCAATTCATATCCCAAACGAGCTGAAAATTGACCTTTTTTTATTTTTTTTATTTTTTAGCTGTTTGATTATTTTAATTGGTTATTTTAATTTTTGTGTTTGGAAAAATGGGTTGAATTGTTATTGGATTATTGTATTGAGAAATGTGTTTGGAATAATGTTAAACAATGAAATGACAAAAATGCCACTAAAAAGAATATGTCCTTGTTGAATGACATGGCATTACCTTCTCACTTGGAAAATGTGTTTAGGCTCCATCCATTGGTGTGTATCTTAATATTCACAAGGGACAATTTGGACATTTGACGAGCTGAGCTGTCAGTGCTGTCAAGGCGCTAATTTGGGAAGAGAGTTAAAAGCCAAAAGTCAGCTTTTAATCCATTTTGGGCCATATCACTTCTCTACTTTTTGAGTAATGCTAGGGATACCAAATTTTCTACCAAACAAATGACCAAATGTCTCATATGGATGTGGGGTCTGTAATTTTGTAGATCCCACATCCATGTAAGCCATTTGGTCATTTATTTGGTAGAAAATTTGGGGCCTATAGCATTTTTCCTACTTTTTTACACATTTTTTCAAAAAAAAAAAAAAATCAAAAAAACTAAAAAAATCAATTTTTAACCATTTTTCCAAATTAGCCCGTAGTCTTTTTTTTTTTTAATTTGTATATACTTTTTTGTTATTTCAATTGTGAGGCTAAAATAGTCCTCCTCAGAGCATCCCGAATAGAGTAGCTAAAAAATGGTGTGTTATATGATGAAAAGTGATAAAAGTGGGGCCCAAAAATATGTGTTAAGGTGCGTTAAGAGTTTCTTAATTTTAGAGAGTGAGTGGTGGTGCAATGGATGTGTTAAGGTATGTCTTAAGATATGTGTTAAGAGAATATATATATATATATACAAACAATAAATAACATAAAATAATTGAAAAGTGCAGTGGGCCCCACCCCACTGCACCCCACTGCACTGTCAATCCCATCTCTCTCTTTCTCTCTCTCTCTCTCTCTCTCTCTCTCTCTCTCTCTCTCCCCCTCCCTTGTTAACTTGCTCGCTGCAGTTAATACAAACATTAGCATCTGACACAATTTCTGACCACCCCCATCACTCTCAACGTACTTCCCCAACGCCACCGTTATTGCATCTCCATCCATCAAACAAAGTAGATGCTTTTATGCTTTCATGGATCACATCCAGGGACAGAACTAGGAGAAGATTATGGGCCATGGCCCCCCTATTTCTGTAAAAAATATGATTTGTCATGACATTTTAAAATATATATATATCTCATTTTATACATAAAATGGCCTTTCAATATTAAAAAATACATATCTCATTCTTATCTCATCTTACATTCTCTGTTTATTTTACACCAAAAAAACTTTTTCATCCTATTACAAATTGCTTCTATGGTATTTGAATTTTTTTTAATGTGTATAGATCTAATTTATATATCATATTGTACATACATGTGTGTTTATGTATATTGTGAAAATTTTTATTTCTCTTTTGGCCCCTCCGGGGATGAAATCCTAGTGTCGTTCCTGATCACATCCCACGTGATGCAAGTGTCCTGCTTTGCTTTGGCTTTACTTTTGCTCTTACTTGTAGCACTTGTGTCCTCTAAACTATTGAAGAGTGTATTTAATTCCTTCATTTTTATTTTGGGAGTCATTGAAGTTGTTGTATTTTGGTTTTGGAGGAGCACGATTTGATTTAAACATGTTGGGATTGTTCGTTCGCACTTGTTTACGTTGAAAAGTTCTTTTACAACTTGGAAAATCTGTTTTGGTGTCGACACTAGCCTTTCTGAGGGTCGACACCACCTTGTTTCCCTGTCTTTAGTGTCCTTGCTAGTTTTTAGAGTCGACACCAGGGGTTCTAAGGGTCGACCCTTCCCTTGCTGATTTGTTCTGGGTATATTCTAAAATAAAGAGTCGACACCACTTGTGATACCCCTGTTCTGTAATATGCTAAATTGGTCCTTAATTTGAATATGATTATGTGTTTAGCATGATTTTATGTGCCATTATGTGAATATATGTGATTTTGAAGTTTTATCTGTTCACCGTAGGCATATCTGTTTAAATAATCTGCTTTGGAAATTAAATTGAGGGCCTTATCGGCCACGAAACCCGAAATCGATTACGCCATTGTGATTGGCATAATTTTTTAACCTACGGTGAAATTTAATTGAAAAATTGATTCGGGCCAGATTAAGTTGATTTAATTGTTAAATTAGTGCCCAATTACTTTAGTAATATTATATTGAAGTTAGTGGGTTTTGTTGGAGAGGCAATACACCCTCATTTGGTGTTTGGAGGATCAAAAATCTGATTTTACACCTTAGTGTGAGAGAGGGTCGGCTCTAGAGAGTGAGAGAACTCAAACTTGAAGTTTGATCATTGTAGCTAGGTGATCTTGAAGGCTAGCTCAAGGACCTACCATAAATTGTAAGGATTAAGCTCCTAGGTGAGTAATCACCCCTTTATTCATGAGTTTGAATTTGTAATTTTGTAAGTTCAAGGTCTATTTGTGATCAAGAGCATAATTTGAGTTGAATTTGTTAAATTGGGAGTTATGTGAACATGCATGTGCATAATTGCTAGAGTTTTGCATATTCATGCATGAATCATGTTGAACAAGAGAATTTGGCATCAAACATCACATGCATGCATAGTTTTCCTAAGTTCCATGATTATAAGCCTTAATTGTACCATTTGAACTCAAATTGGGAGCCAAAACATACATGCATGTTTGATTTTTGAAGGGATGGAGCTTATATGGAGTTTGTAATATAGGAGTTTTGTTCATACTTAAGAAATGAGAGTTGTTTGAGAATTAGATGATGATTTTGAACGAATTGATGTAATATTCTTACACTCTCATACAATATGATGTGCTTATATGTTTTTGGGACCAAAATCATGAGTTGAAGCCCTTGAACATCGAAATTGAAGCCCAAGAACAATTCTGGGTTTTCCAGAATTTTGGTGCCCGCTCGAGCGGGGAAACCGCCGCTTGAGCGTAAATTTCATGCTCCCAGCACTTTTTGCAGAGTCGAGTGTCCGCTCGATATATTTAACGCTCGAGCGGGGAGCCTTTATAGACAGGCCTTCCGCTCGAGCGGCAGAGTTCACGCTCGAGCGTGATTTTGATGCAACCAGTACTTTTGCAGGCCTTAAGGGTCCGCTCAAGCGGGGACCCTGTTTTCTGAAATTTTGTTTATGTATTTGGTGTTCTGTTTTCCGTTCCCTTTCACTCCTAAACACTCTTAGGCATACATTGAGTATTGTAATTGAATTAAAGAGATAAGAATAAAGCCTAAAGAGGAAATTGTGAATTTTGAACGGATTGAATTATTAGTGACCCTTTTATATTCATGGCATGTGTAGGGTCGAGTTCCAGGGCGAACCCACAAGCCGATCACTGTGAGTAATATCTTAACAAGATATTTGAAATATACTGTTGTCCAATTGTTTACTCATATGTAAGTTTTGTAAGTTCATTAATTTGGATGGTGGACAACGATTGATATAAATAACTGGACCAAAGGCCGATTGATGCGAATGATTGGGCCAAAGGCCGATTCATGTAAATAACTGGGCCAAAGGCTGATTGACATGAATGATTGGGCCGAAGGCCGATGGATACGAATGATTGACATGAATGATTGGGCCGAAGGCCGATGGATACGAATGATAGACATGGATGATTGGGCCGAAGGCCGATGGATACGAATGATTGACATGAATGATTGGGCCGAAGGCCGATGGATACGAATGATGGACATGGATGATTGGGCCGAAGGCCGATGGATACGAATGATGGATATAGATGATTGGACCAAAGGCCGATGGATATAAATGATTGGGCCGAAGGCCGTTTGTTGTACTGTTTCAATGATTACTTTATATTTTCCTCATTTGATATTATTCACTGGGCATTCGCTCACGCTCATTCATGTACATGTAGGTGAGCCAAGGGACGTCCAGAACCAGCCCCGGTGAACTTGTGAGAAACAGTTTAAGTTTTGAGGAGTCAGCCCCAAACGTCTCACGCACGAGACTGTCTTCGCCTTTTTCTTGTTTATAGTTTTGTTATATTGGCGAATACGTTGAACTACTTTTGTATATGAGCCTTGGGTTTGACTGACTTAAATTTGTATGATCCTGGATGTACAGCGTTTTGTGTTAGTACATATTTTGATGTGAGTTATTAACATATAAATGTTTGGAATGTTATGGTGTGCATTTAAGCATGGCTCTATGGACAAAGTTTTTGAATTGCTTCCGTTTGGCCCCTTTATCTCTGATGAGTTTGCAATTTATTTGAATTGAGGCCGTAGGTAATCACGCGATTACTGGCCAGTTACAGCTAGAACCCATAGGGGCGGGTTCGGGTCGTGACAGAGTGGTATCAGAGCACGAGTTAATAACTCACACACTTGTCCAAAAGAGCAATAAGCGTAGAAAAGATCTAGGATGCATTCATAAGTATGAATTTGAAAGCACCAAGTATATGCATAACTGTTTTGAGATGAACGACTATGTGCCTTAAGTTATGAATTGCCTGCATCGCAATTTATTTGGATATGTATGCTTTTTGATATATGCATACTTGTAAATCTTTTGTATGAAATGTATTTGCCTGAAATATAATGCAAGTTTAATCAGATGGTGAGAACAAGAGGTGATGAGTTAGAGGAATCCTCTACTGCCAGGATAGACAGAATGGAAAGACTGCTACAGGAAATGGCCGAAGCTTTGAGACAGCAACAGGAGTGGCAACAACAGTGGCAGCAACCACATCCACTATCTTCACCTCCGGCACCTCCTGTGCCAGATAATCAGAACGATGACCGAATCATAGCCCTCACCAAAGAGTTCAAGAAAATGAAACCACCATAGTTCCATGGCGGACTAGATCCTTTGAAAGCTGAAGCTTGGGTCCTCGGCATCGAAAAACTGTTTGAAGTATTCCCATGTTCATAAACACAGAAAGTGCTTCTAGCCACCTTCATGCTAGAAGACGAAGCGAGAAGATGGTGGATGTTGATGCGTGAGAGTTACAAGGATGCTGATTGGGCAAAGTTTTTGGAATCTTTTATGACAAGTACTTCCCGCAGTGTGTCAAGATAGGAAAGTGGCGGAATTTATGGAACTAAAACAAGACAGTATGACCGTAGCCGAGTACGAGGCCAAGTTCACCGAATTGGCCAGATTTGCGCCACACGTGATTGACACGGATTATAAAAAGCGCGACATTTTGAAGGTGGGCTCCGAGTTGACATTTTAGAGAGAGTGAATGTCTTGAAGTTGGAGACTTACATTGGGGTATTAGACCGAGCCATAATATCTGAGGCTAATATAGCCAGACAAACTAAACCAACAACTGATTGGAAGGGTAGCAAAAGGCAGGCCTTCTTCTCAAAGAAGAAGTTTTCAAAGAAGAAAAATACGAGCTCCTCGAATACTTCTAATTCTTCCCGAGACACAACCCCGTCGTGTACCACTTGTGGAAATAGGCCTCGTGGGGTTTGTTACCGTGTGACAGGTGCTTGTTTTAATTGTGGTAAACAGGGGCATATGGCCAGAGATTGCAAACAGAACCGTGGAAAATTTGCTGCCAATTCAACGGCATCAGTCCCAAAACTAGGAAATGCTATGGGATCTACTCCCGCTGGAGATAGCATGAGGCAGGGGAGAGTTTTTGCACTTGTTCCGGGCGATACACGGAATGCCAATGCCGTTGTCTCAGGTACTATTTCAATATGTAATCAAGATGCCTTTGTATTAATTGATTCTGGATCAACACACTTATTTGTGACATATACATTTGCATCTAGACTGAAAAGACCCCTAGAGTTGTTGCCATATTTGTTGTGTGTGTTTGCTCCATCGGGGGAATCTGTGTTATGTGACTATATATATCGGTTTTGTGACATGCATATTGAGGATGCTACCTTATATGTAGATTTATTGCCTTTGAACTTTAGACATTTTGATGTAATTTTGGGCATGGATTGGTTGACTAAGTATTGTGCCACCATAGATTGTGTGACAAAAAGGGTTGTATTTAAACCGCCAGAACAAAAAGAAATTGTGTTTGTGGGTAATGGGGTAGTGCCTCCACCTTATTTGATATCTGCAATGAAAGCATGTAAACTGATCAGGAAAGGGTGCCAGGGTTATCTGTGCTATGTGTTGACCGAACAATCTGTGAATGTTGAATTGAATGATATTCCTATTGTTAGAGAATTTCCAGATGTGTTTCCGAATGAATTACCAGGGGAATTAGTAGACAGGAAGATAGAGTTCACCATTGAAACTGTGCCAGGCACCCAGCCCATTTCTAAAACCCCCTACAGAATGGCTACTGCTGAAATGAAGAATTGAAAGAACAGTTGCAAGACTTGCTTGATAAGGGATTTATCCGACCTAGCACTTCGCCTTGGGGTGCAACCAGTGCTGTTTGTGAAAAAGAAGGATGGTACTTTGCGCCTGTGCATCGATTATCGAGAATTGAATAAGGTAACAGTGAAGAACAAATACCCCCTACCCCGGATTGATGATTTATTTGACCAGTTGCAGGGATCACAGGTGTTTTCTAAGATTGATTTGAGATCCGGGTATCATCAGCTGAAAGTTAAGGCAGAGGATGTTGAGAAAACCGCATTCAGAACGAGGTATGGTCATTTTGAATTTCTTGTTATGCCATTTGGAGTGACTAATGCTCTGGCAGCATTTATGGACTTAATGAATAGAATTTTTAAAACCTACCTCGATGAGTTTGTTGTAGTCTTCATCGATGATATTTTGATATACTCTAAAGATAGACTTGAACATGAACATCACTTGAGGACAGTTTTACAAATACTTTGGGAAAGGAAATTATTTGCTAAGCTAAAGAAATGTGAGTTTTGGTTGGATGAAGTTGTTTTCGTAGGGCATGTGATCAACAAGGAAGGAATTTCAGTGGACCCACAGAAAATAGAGGCAATTGTGAATTGGCCTACACCGACCAATGTAACAGAAGTTCGCAGTTTTATGGGTTTAGCTGGGTACTACAGGAGGTTTGTGAAGGATTTTTCAAAAATAGCTGTGCCTCTTACCCAACTGACACGCAAGGGGCGACCATTTGAGTGGAATAGTGAAAGAGAATCAGCCTTTCATGAATTGAAGACAAGATTGACCACGGCACCAATCTTGAAATTACCTTCAGGTACGGAAAATTTTGTGATTTTCAGTGATGCATCTTATAAGGGTTTGGGTTGTGTGTTAATGCAGAGCGGAAAAGTTATTGCCTACGCCTCCCGAGTTGAGGCCACATGAGAAGAATTATCCAACGCATGACCTGGAATTGGCCGCAGTTGTTTTGCTTTGAAAATCGGCATTATTTGTATGGGGCAAAGTGTGAAGTCTACACGGATCATAAGAGCCTAAATACTTCTTCACGCAAAAGAGTTGAATATGCGTCAGAGAAGATGGCTGGAACTGATAAAAGATTACGACCTAGAAATTCAGTACCACCCCGGGAAGGCTAATACAGTTGCTGATGCCTTGAGCAGAAAATCAACGGTGAGTATAGCTTGTTTGCTTACTGAACAAAGGGAGATTTTGCAAGACTTTGAGAAGTCTGAAATTGAAGTGGTAATGTGTGAACAGGGCGGATTGATAGCCGCTATTGTAGCCGAGCCGGCGATCATTGATGAAATTAAACAGAAACAGAAGGAGGATGAGTTTCTCAGGAAAGTGATTGACGAATTCGAGGCAAGCCCGAAAGCAGAATTCAGTATTGAGAATGAAGTGTTGAAATTCCGGAACCGAATATGCGTCCCAGATATCCCGGAACTAAAGAGGAGGGTTTTAGATGAAGCCCACAGGTCCGTATTTGCTATGCATCCGGGTAACAATAAGATGTATCGAGATTTGAAACAAACCTATTGGTGGCCTAAAATGAAGAAGGAGATCGTAGAATATGTGTCCAAGTGCCTTCAGTGTCAGCAAGTTAAGGCTGAACATCAGAAACCAGGCGGTCTACTTCAACCTCTCCCTATTCCTAAATGCAAGTGGGAACATGTGACTATGGATTTCGTTGTTGGCCTACCTCGCACTTCTCGAGGTATGGATTTTGTTTGGGTTGTAGTTGATAAACTAACTAAATCTGCACATTTTCTGCCTGTCAAAACTACATTTACTGCTTATAGATTGGCTACTATTTATGTCGATGAAATTGTTCGTTTACACGGAGTTCCGGTATCTATTGTGTCGAATAGAGACCCGAAATTTGTATCTAGATTGTGGAAAAGTTTGCAGGAAGCCATGGGAACAGAACTAAGGTTCAGTACTGCATTCCACCCACAGACAGACGGGCAGTCAAAATGAACGATACAAACTTTGGAAGATATGCTTCGCATGTGTGCTTTGGATTTTCAGGGGAGTTGGGAAGATTATTTGCCACTTGCGGAATTTGCTTATAATAACAGCTTCCACTCCAGCATCGGTATGGCACCATACGAGGCTTGTATGGTAGAAGGTGTAGATCACCTATTTGTTGGATAGAGGTCGGGGATAGAGCTTTACTTGGGCCCGAAATTGTGCAAGACACTTCTGAAAAGATCAAAACTATTCGGCAAATGCTCAAAACAGCTCAAGACCGACAGAAGAATTATGCGGACGTTCGGAGAAGACCTCTTGAGTATGAGGTTGGTGACCATGTGTTCATCCGTGTTTCTCCGATGAAAGGACAAGTCAGATTCGAGAAAAAGGGCAAGTTGTCGCCCCGTTACATTGGGCCGTTTCAGATTTTGGAGAGGCTTGGTCAAGTTGCCTACAGGGTTGCTTTGCCACCGGATTCGAGCAAATCCATAATGTGTTCCACGTGTCGATGTTAAGGGGTTACCTTCGAGACCCGTTTCATGTGATCGATTATCACCGAGTTGCTATTGATGAAAATATGGAATATGCTGAATGGCCGGAACGGATTGTAGACAGGCAAGTGAAACAGTTGAGAAGCAAGTCTATCCCAATGGTGAAAGTAGAATGGAAAGAACACTATGGGACGGATGCTACATGGGAAAAAGAGGAGAAATGCGACTGAGCTATCCACATTTGTTTCCCGACGAAGGTAAATTAAGTTTGGAGGACCAAACTTCCTAAAGGGGGAAGACGGTGATACCCCTATTCCGTAATATGCTAAATTGGTCCTTAATTTGAATATGATTATATGTTTAGCATGATTTTATGTGCCATTATGTGAATATATGTGATTTTGAAGTTTTATCTGTTCATCGTAGGCATATCTGTTTAAATAATCTGCTTTGGAAATTAAATTGAGGGCCTTATCGGCCACGAAACCCGAAATCGATTACGCCATTGTGATTGGCATAATTTTTATAACCTACGGTGAAATTTAATTGAAAAATTGATTCGGGCCAGATTAAGTTGATTTAATTGTTAAATTAGTGCCCAATTACTTTAGTAATATTATATTGAAGTTAGTGGGTTTTGTTGGAGAGGCAATACACCCTCATTTGGTGTTTGGAGGATCAAAAATCTGATTTTACACCTTAGTGTGAGAGAGGGTCGGCTCTAGAGAGTGAGAGAACTCAAACTTGAAGTTTGATCATTGTAGCTAAGTGATCTTGAAGGCTAGCTCAAGGACCTACCATAAATTGTAAGGATTAAGCTCCTAGGTGAGTAATCACCCCTTTATTCATGAGTTTGAATTTGTAATTTTGTAAGTTCAAGGTCTATTTGTGATCAAGAGCATAATTTGAGTTGAATTTGTTAAATTGGGAGTTATGTGAACATGCATGTGCATAATTGCTAGAGTTTTGCATATTCATGCATGAATCATGTTGAACAAGAGAATTTGGGCATCAAACATCACATGCATGCATAGTTTTCCTAAGTTCCATGATTATAAGCCTTAATTGTACCATTTGAACTCAAATTGGGAGCCAAAACATACATGCATGTTTGATTTTTGAAGGGATGGAGCTTATATGGAGTTTGTAATATAGGAGTTTTGTTCATACTTAAGAAATGAGAGTTGTTTGAGAATTAGATGATGATTTTGAACGAATTGATGTAATATTCTTACACTCTCATACAATATGATGTGCTTATATGTTTTTGGGACCAAAATCATGAGTTGAAGCCCTTGAACATCGAAATTGAAGCCCAAGAACAATTCTGGGTTTTCCAGAATTTTGGTGCCTGCTCGAGCGGGGAAACCGCCGCTCGAGCGTAAATTTCATGCTTCCAGCACTTTTTGCAGAGTTGGATGTCCGCTCGAGCTGGATATTTAACGCTCGAGCGGGGAGCCTTTATAGACAGGCCTTCCGCTCGAGCGGCAGAGTTCACGCTCAAGCGTGATTTTGATGCAACCAGTACTTTTGCAGGCCTTAAGGGTTCGCTCGAGTGGGGAAGTTGACGCTCGAGCGGGGACCCTATTTTCTGAAATTTTGTTTATGTATTCGGTGTTCTGTTTTCCGTTCCCTTTCACTCCTAAACACTCTTAGGCATACATTGAGTATTATAATTGAATTAAAGAGATAAGAATAAAGCCTAAAGAGGAAAATGTGAATTTTGAACGGATTGAATTGTTAGTGACCCTTTTATGTTCATGGCATGTGTAGGGTCGAGTTCCAGGGCGAACCCACAAGCCGATCACTGTGAGTAATATCTTAACAAGATATTTGAAATATACTGTTGTCCAATTGTTTACTCATATGTAAGTTTTGTAAGTTCATTAATTTGAATGGTGGACAACGATTGATATAAATAACTGGGTCAAAGGCCGATTGATGCGAATGATTGGGCCAAAGGCCGATTGATGTAAATAACTGAGCCAAAGGCTGATTGACATGAATGATTGGGCCGAAGGCCGATGGATACGAATGATTGACATGAATGATTGGGCCGAAGGCCGATGGATACGAATGATGGACATGGATGATTGGGCCGAAGGCCGATGGATACGAATGATTGACATGAATGATTTGGCCGAAGGCCGATGGATACGAATGATGGACATGGATGATTGGGCCGAAGGCCGATGGATACGAATGATGGATATAGATGATTGGGCCAAAGGCCGATGGATATAAATGATTGGGCCGAAGGCCGTTTGTTGTACTGTTTCAATGATTACTTTATATTTTCCTCATTTGATATTATTCACTGGGCATTCACTCACGCTCATTCATGTACATGTAGGTGAGCCAAGGGACGTCCAGAACCAGCCCTGGTGAACTTGTGAGAAACAGTTTAAGTTTTGAGGAGTCAGCCCCAAACGTCTCACGCACGAGACTGTCTTCGCCTTTTTCTTGTTTATAGTTTTGTTATATTGGCGAATACGTTGAACTACTTTTGTATATGAGTCTTGGGTTTGACTGACTTAAATTTATATGATCCTGGATGTACAGCGTTTTGTGTTAGTACATATTTTGATGTGAGTTATTAACATATAAATGTTTGGAATGTTATGGTGTGCATTTAAGCACGGCTCTATGGACAAAGTTTTTGAATTGCTTCCGTTTGGCCCTTTATCTCTGATGAGTTTGCAATTTATTTGAATTGAGGCCGTAGGTAATCACGCGATTACTGGCCGGTTACGGCTAGAACCCATAGGGGCGGGTTCGAGTCGTGACACCACTAGTTCCAAGGGTCGACCCTTGTCCTCTACACACATTAGTGTCTCAGCTTTTCTTCCTGAAGGGTCGACACCTCTGTCTGAAAGGTCGACCCCTATAAGTAAATTTCCAGATTTTTTGTTCGGTTTTGGGGCTCTACTTTTGGGAGTTTGACTTATTCTCTCCTTTGACTTTAGGGCTATTATTCTACGACTATAAATAGACCCCAAACACACTTTTCTCATTCACTTTTTTTTTCTCTCTCTCTCTCTCTTCCATCTTTAAAACGTGAATCCCTCACTCTCTTTTAGAAACTCAACTTTCTTACATAAATCAAAGTGTTCTTAATGTGTTGTTAAGAATGGTCTAATGTTCAATAGTGATGGGTCACTTGGGTGTGGTGTTTGTTGCTTGTTGTTTGGTTTGGATAGTGGAACTTCGAGTGAAGCAGTGAGATGGTGTAAAAGGATTGGTGCGCTCCGTCAAAGTTGTTTTGTTCTTATCGGTCATTGTGTGTGTGGTGTGAAAGGTTGGTGTATGCGTTGACTTGAGGTGGTGTGTTGTATTTTAACTTGAGAAGTCCATTTCAGACTCAAATGTAAAGTGAGGATGTGCATGCCTCATAGGCATATGTATGATGGGTGAGTTGAGAACCAGAATACTGTAGATTAACTTTAGGAATCCGAAAGGATTCGACGAACATGTGAGGTTGTGTATGGAACTCCATTTCGGAGTTAATGAGGTTAGGCAAGGTGTCGGTGTGATATTGGGTTATGTGAAGTTAAGTGGTATGTCGGTGTTTGGAGACTGATGCGGGATAGTGGTGTTGGATAGTTGATTGGTTAGTGTTTGGGTTGGTTGACATATAGTCAACTCGAAAACAGGTTGAAATTAAGGGATGTGTAATTGAATGGTGTCTTGGTGTGGCATGTAAGTCCCGTATGGACAGTTAGGATTTTGTTTTGAGTTTGTGATAACCGGTTTGGGGTTACGGTTGGGAACTTTGGTCATGTGAGCGCTTTTGCATCATTGTGTGATTGGTGTGTGTGAAATTTCTTTACTCGTGTTATATTATGTTGTTGGCACTTCAGAAATTTTCCAGAGATTTTATCATGGAAATTGGTGTTGATTTTGTGGCATCGCCATGGGTGTGATGGATTTTATAGGATGATTTTAAGGAAAACAAAAATCTTCTTTTAGTGTTGTGGCCTTGGATGGTCTTTTTGAACTAAATTGGTTTTGGTTGGAAATGTAAGTTTTTAGTTTAATAAAAAGCTGAATCCAACAAATCAAAAACAAAATGAAAATGGTTTTGTGTTATAAACAACATCTATGGTTTCGGAAAGACGGTTTTGAAATCTTTGGATTTTGTTACGAACAGTTGAAAATGTATTTGGGTTGTGTTTTATCTTGTGTGTGGAAGACTATTTTGATCTAGCCTGAGTTACTAGCTATGTGGTATGTGTTTATTTTGCACAGGCTTGAAATTGTTGGGCATTGAGGTGCCATAACGTTGTTAGGATTAATCATGTTTTGTTTTATGTTCTCGTGCTACCAGAGAGTTAATTTGGCACTTTGTGTGTGAAGTAGCTTTCTTATTCTCCTTGTCCAAGCGTGGAGCACTCGATAGCTATTTCAGTATTGTCAGTGGTTGAGGCGTAGATCACATCTTTGAGTCCGAGGAGTTGTTGTTGTCATTGTTATTGTGGTGGTTGTTGTTTCTTGTCTCGTAGACCGCAGCGAGTTATGTGTATCGAAGAGTCATCTGTGAGGTTTTCTTACCATTCTCGGTGTTCAGGTGTCTTTGGGACCTCGAGGTGTTAGATTGGGCGACCTTTTGGTTTTGGTGTTTCTTAAATTTCGGGGACGAAATTTCCTAAGGTGGGGAGGTTATAGCACTTGTGTCCTCTAAACTATTGGAGAGTGCATTTAATTTCTTCATTTTCATTTTTGGGAGTCTTTAGAGTTGTTGTATTTTGGTTTTGGAGGAGTACGATTCGATTTAAACTTGTTGGGATTGTTCGTTTGTGCTTGTTTACATTGAAAAGTTCTTTGGGAACTTCGAAAATCAATTCTGGTGTTGACACTAGCCTTCCTGAGGGTCGACACCACCTTGCTACTCTGTCTTTAGTGTCCTTGCTGGTTTGTTCTGGGTGTATTCTGAAATAAGGGTCGACCATTCCCTTGTTGATTTGTTCTGGGTGTTTTCTGAAATAAAGGATCGACACCACTAGTTCCAAGGGTCGACCCTTGTCCTCTACACACATTAGTGTCTCGGCTTTTCTTCCTGAAGGGTTGACACCTCTTTCTGAAAGGTCGACCCCTATGAGTAAATTTTCAAATTTTTGGTTCAGTTTTGGGGCTCTATTTTTGGGAGTTTGACGTATTCTCTCCTTTGACTTTAGGGCTATTATTCTACCACTATAAATAGAACCCAAACACACTTTTCTCATTCACTTTTTTTTTTCCTCTCTCTCTCTTCCCTCTTTAAACCGTGAATCTCTCTCTCTCTCTTAGAAACTCAACTTTCTTACATAGATCTATAGATCTACTTGGTTAAAGGCATCTTTTCCCCTTGGTCCTTTGAGAAAGGTTGTAGATTTCATCAAGGACTTTCTTTTGATCTAAGAGTTTCGTGGTTTCATCAACTTTGGTTTTCTTGGAGTTCTCCTCTTGACTTCAAGAGGTAGAGTCTATTTCCTAAGCTCAATATGAGTTCAGTAGAATATTTGTGACACATTTTGTTATGTATATTTGGTGGTCATTTGGTATGATTTTTACCCTTGTTATTTGTTATTTCAAAAGATCTATGGATTTGGGTATTTTGGGTTAAACATAGGGTGTTGATTTTGAAATGTAAAAGAGAGATTTTCATATGACTTTTGAACAAGGTTATGATTTTGCATTGGTGGTTGAGATATGTTGACATGGTGACTTTCCTTTACTCAAAAGTGATTTTGAAAGAAAATGAGGTTTTGTTCTAAAAACATGGGTTTTGGCTTGTGTTGGAAAATAATGAAAAATGATGTTGGTTTTGTAGGGGATGGGAAAAAAATGGTTGTGGGATTTTGAAAATGGTTGTTGTTACTCTTTTGGGAAAACATATCTATATTGATATCTTTTGATTATCGCATTAGAGATAACTATTTTAGCTATCGGTGGAGGATAGCATTGCCGTGTGTTAGAAATTGCGTGTGGATTAGGCAAATTTGAAATCATTCATATCACAAAGCATATAATGGATTTTTGGAATTTAAAACTGTATTTTTGGAAAGAGTGCAGACATCCCATTTTTGACCGGCTCTAAGACTTGGGCGCTTTCTTTTGATTACCCGATGATGACAATTAGAATGTGTTTCTCAAAAAGATTCTCAGTAAGAAAGATGGAATTTAAGTTTTAATCCCAACCTTCACCCATTTTTTGGCCAAACTATTTTAGACCTTAAAACCATCTTTTCAAAATATGTTTTTTTTTAAATGTTTCTATAATGTCCCGAGGCTCCCATTTCGATTAAAATATTGCACTTTTCAGTAAACCGAGTAAGGACAAAGTGGAAATAAATGGAAGAAAGGTGAAATTTTTTGAAAAATATTTAAAAACATCTTCTTTATAGGTTTGGAGTTGAAGGAAATAGGAGGGGATGAAAGAAAACTGGTTTAGGAAAAGAATGAGTATCAAATCATGAAGAAGGAAATGAGCAGCCTTAACTAAATTAGGCATTTCTCTTTGTACACTTGGAATTTAAATGTGAGGCCACCACCATTGGAAAGTAGACTTCTGGGGCTTCAATTTAGACCCAAGAACCACCTTAGACCAAGTCCAAATAAAGGAGATATGCCTATTTGAAGTTGGGCTTCAAAGCAGATTTTGTTGACCCAGCCCGAGACAGCCTTTACTAAATTAGGCATATCTCTTTGTACACTTGAAATTTAAATTTGACGCCACCACCATTGGAAAGTAGACTTATGGGGCTTCAATTTGGACCCAAGAACCGCCTAGAACCAAGTCCGTATGGGGGAGATATGCCCATTTGAAGTTGGGCTTAAAAGCAGATTTTGTTGACTCGGCCCAAAACTACAATAGCCCATTTTTTTCTTGGTTTTGGTTCGGTTGGGACAACCCATTTACCTATTTTCTGAGCCACTCAAGTGCATCCACTCATCCTCCATTATACCTAATCATCCCGCATTGTCAAAAAGAGGTTTTGTTTGCATTCATAAAGGAGTATCCCATGCAACCACCTTGAAAATTTGCTCTCTTATCACATTCTTGTCTCCCACCTTCTTTTTGACCTTTACTCTCCCTCATTGCCTATATAGAATGATCATATTGTAAGAGAGAAAAAAGACCACGAAATTGAAGAAAAATGAGTGAGAAAAGAGTGAAAAAAGAGAGAAAAATTGAGTTTTTGAGCAAAAAATATTCTATCTTCCATATACACCCCCTACCTTCCATAGCTACTGAAATTCCTCATTTCCATACACCAAAACCACTCCAAAAATTCTGATATAGCCAAAGATCAATTGCCTTGATCATAAGGAAGAGTGTTTAGTGATTGAAAGTGAGAAAAACTAGAGAGTTAGCCACTTTCTATACCACAAACTCCATAAACTCCATAATTTCGAATTGAGGATTTGAGAACACACTTCCTACACTTGAGGATGATCAAGAGGAAGTTTGGAAATCAAGAAGTTCAATCTTTCTTTGGAAGGTGAATTGTTAGTCTTTCATTTTCTTATATTTTATGTCTTATATTTATTTTCATGCTTCTTATTTCATTGTGTTTTGTTATAATCTAAGTGGTTTGTTTATCTCATATTTATTTTCTTACTTTATATTTCATAGTGTGTTGTTATAATCCTAGTGGTTTGTTTAGCTCATAATTATTTATTTATTTATTTATTTTTATTCGCATGCTTTAATTTCATATTAGTTTTGTTGTAATCTTGCATGTTCTACCTCATATTTTTTTTTTCCGTGTATTAGTCTCATATTAGTTCTATTGTAATCTTGCATGTTCTATCTTATATTTGTTTTATTG
>JAPPVO010000796.1:0-18469 GCA_030407325.1 Camellia japonica | reverse complement strand
GAGCAAAGGTTCAAAAGGTTCAAGCTTCCTCAAGAAGCTAAAACGAAGGTTCAAAAGGTTCAAGCTTCCTCAAGGAGCTAAAATGAATGTTCAAAAGGTTCAAGCTTCCTCAAGAAGCCAAAACAAGGGTTCAAAAGGTTCAAGCTCCCTTAAGAAGCTAAAACGAAGGTTCACAAGGTTCAAGCTCCCTTAAGAAGCTAGAGTAGAGGTTTAAAAGGTTCAAGCTTCTTGGAGAAGCTAGAGCAAAGGGTTCAAGCTTCTCGGAGAAGCTGGAGCAAAGGTTCAAAAGGTTCAAGCTTCCTCTAGAAGCTAAAACGAAGGTTCAAAAGGTTCAAGCTTCCTCGAGGAGCTAAAATGAATGTTCAAAAGGTTCAAGCTTCCTCAAGACGCCAAAATAAGGGTTCAAAAGGTTCAAGCTCCCTCAAGAAGCTAAAACGAAGGTTCACAAGGTTCAAGCTCCCTTAAGAAGCTAGAGTAGAGGTTCAAAAGGTTCAAGCTTCTCAGAGAAGCTACAGCACAGGGTTCGAGCTTCTCGGAGAAGCTGGAGCAAAGTTTCAAAAAGTTCAAGCTTCCTCAAGAAGCTAAAACGAACGTTCAAAAGGTTCAAGCTTCCTCAAGAAGCCACAACAACGGTTCAAAAGGTTCAAGCTCCCACAAGAAGCTAAAACGAAGGTTCACAAGGTTCAAGCACCCTTAAGAAGCTAAATCGAAGGTTCAGAAGGTTCAACTTCCTCAAGAAGCTAAAACAAGGGTTCAAAAGGTTCAAGCTTCCTCAACAAGCTAAGATGAAGGTTCAAAAAGTTCAAGCTTCCTCAAGAAGCTAAAATGAAGGTTCAAGCTCCCACAAGAAGCAAAAATGAAGGTTCAAAAGCTTCAAGCTGTCCAAAAGCCGTGCCAAACGGAGAAAGTTAAGCGGTCCCGAACCGAGGCGCACGGCAGACGGCTTCAAAAATCAGAAACTGGTCTCCAAACAGGAACAGTGGTCTATGACCATGAAAAGTAGCCTACGGCCACTGAGAGATGGTCTACGAGACCTCTCCCTCCATTCGGGAAGAGAAAACAGAGTCCCGAGTTCCGGAGGTAAGGCTCTCAGCCAAAACTCCGTAACCTCAGAATGAGCACAACATGCGCTATCACCTAGCGCTCAATCGATGACGTCTGAGTCTTAAGGTCAGTCAAAAATGGAGTGTCTACAGTTGCCCCTCTTTGACAGAACTCGAAAGTCATAAGTGACGGGAGTGAATGTCAAAGCCCGAAGACGACCCATTTTTGACAAGGCCGAAGACTTAGACAAAAGCATGCAAGATAAGGAAGATATGTGCTCGAAGGCGGGGGTAGAATGCAAGAACAATGAGCCTATGCAGGTCCAAAAACTCATCAAAAATGGCATGAAACATGGCTTGGAAGCATGCAAATAAGGGCTCCTCTGTAAGGCCAAAAATGCTAGAAAACAAAACAAGGAGAGAAAGGGTCACCGCTCTCTGATTTTGGCACTCAAAACAGCATGCTAGCCACTGAAAATCCACTGGATTTCATTGGCTAAACGGCCAAACAAAGGCCAACACAAATGCTCCTTGGCATGGCTCAAAAAAAGGTAAAATGAAGCATGCAAGGGGGTAGATGACCCCCAACAGAAAAATGGTCTCAAACAAACATGTTAAGGGCCTCAAAATAAGACTTTTTTCAGTTTACACCGAAGCTCAAATATGCTTGCAAGTAAGGCTAAGAGATGGATCAAAATAATGCTAAAAAGAGGGAAAAGTGTGTTACCCTTGTAGCTTCAGCAAAACAGCAGCTTCTTCGACCAAGAACCACCTCTTTGAGACCTCTCAAGACCCTCCAAGAACCTTAGATCAATGGTGGAGGTGTGTGGCTATGAGGTGTGGTGTTTAAGGCCAAGAACGAAGACCCTCTCTAAGCCTAGAATGTAGAGATATAGAGAGATATATGTGCTTTTCCTTAGACAAATTTTTTTCGACCTCTCTAAAGGAGAGGGAGGCCCTCTCTGATAGAGAAACCAGAGTGTTCAAGATTCTTGGAGAAGCTAGAGCAAAAAGTTCAAGCTTCTTGGAGAAGCTAGAGCAATGGTTCAATCTTCTTGTAGAAGCTAAAGCAAAGGGTTCAAGGTTGTCGGAGAAGCTGGAGCAAAGGTTCAAAAGGTTCAAGCTTCCTCAAGAAGCTAAAACGAAGGTTCAAAAGGTTCAAGCTTCCTCGAGAAGCTAAAATGAAGGTTCATAAGGTTCAAGCTTCCTCAAGAAGCCAAAACAAGGGTTCAAAAGGTTCAAGCTCCCTCAAGAAGCTAAAACGAAGGTTCAAAAGGTTCAAGCTCCCTCAAGAAGCTAAAACGAAGGTTTAGAAGGTTCAACTTCCTCAAGAAGCTAAAACAAGGGTTCAAAAGGTTCAAGCTTCCTCAAGAAGCTAAGACGAATGTTCAAAAGGTTCAAGCTTCCTCAATAAGCTAAAACGAAGGTTCAAAGGGTTCAAGCTCCCTCAAGAAGCTAAAACGAAGGTTCAAAAGGTTCAAGCTGTCTAAAATCCGTGCCAAACGGAGAAAGCTAAGCGGTCCCAAACCGAGGCGCACGGCCAACGGCTCCGAAAATCGGAAACTGGTCTCCAAACGGTAATAGCGGTCTACGACCACGGAAAGTGGCCTACGGCCACTGAGAGATGGTCTACGAGACCTCCACCTCCCTTCGAGAAGAGAAAACAGAACCTGGTTCGCAAATCGAGGCAAAGCACAAAAGAGTCCTGAGGTCCGGAGGTGAGGCTCTCAGCCGAAACTCCGTAACCTCAGAACGAGCACAACATGCGCAATCACCGAGCGCTCAATCAATGATGTCTGAGTCTTAAGGTTGGTCAAAAATGGGGTGTCAACAGTTGCCCCTCTTTGACAGAACTCGAAAGTCATAAGTGACGGGAGTGAATCTCAAAGCTCGGAGACGACCCATTTTTGACATGGCCAAAGACTTAGACAAAAGCATGCAAGTTAACGAAGATATGTGCTCGAAGGCGGCGGCAAAATACAAGAACAATGGGCCTATGCAGGTCCTAAAACTCATCAAAAATGGCCTGAAACATGGCTTGGAAGCATGCAAATAAGGGCTCCTTTGTAAGGCCAAAAATGCTAGAAAACAAAACAAGGAGAGAGAGGGTCACCCCTCTCTGATTTTGGCACACAAAACAACATGCTAGACACTGAAAATCCACTGGATTTCAGTTGCGAAAAGGTCAAACAAAGGCCAACACAAATGCTCTAAGGCATGGCTCAAAACAAGGTAAAATGAAGCATGCAAGGGGGTAGATGACCCCCAAAAGAAAAATAATCTTAAACAAACATGTTAAGGGCCTCAAAATAAGACCTTTTTCAGTTTACACCAAAGCTCAAATATGCTTGCAAGTAAGGCTAAGAGATGGATCAAAATAATGCTAAAAAGAGAGAATAGCGTGTTACCCTTGTAGCTTCAGCAAAACCAGCAGCTTCTTGGACCAAAAACCAGCTCTTTGAGACCTCTCAAGGCCCTCCAAGAACCTTAGATCAATGGTGGAGGTGTGTGGCTATGAGGTGTGGTGTTAAAGGCGAAGAACAAACACCCTCTCTAGGCCTAGATTGTAGAGATATATGTGATTTTCCTTAGACAAATTTTTTTTAACCTCTCTAAAGGAGAGGGAGGCCCTCTCTTATAGAGAAACAAGAGGGTTCAAGCTTCTTGGAGAAGCTAGAGCAAAAGGTTCATGCTTCTTGGAGAAGCTATAGCAGAGGTTCCAAAGGTTCAAGCTTCATGGAGAAGCTAGAGCAAAGGTTCATGCTTCTTGGAGAAGCTAGAGCAAAGGGTTCAAGCTTCTCGGAGAAGCTGGAGCAAAGGTTCAAAAGGTTCAAGCTTCCTCAAGAAGCTAAAACGAACGTTCAAAAGGTTCAACCTTCCCCAAGAATCTAAAACGAAGGTTGAGAAGGTTCAAGCTTCCTCAAGAAGCCAAAATAAGGGTTCAGAAGGTTTAAGCTCCCCAAGAAGCTAAAACGAAGGTTCAAAAGGTTCAAGCTCCCTCAGGAAGCTAAACCGAAGGTTGAAAAGGTTCAAGCTCCTTCAAGAAGCTAAAACGAAGGTTCAGAAGGTTTAACTTCCTCAAGAAGCTAAAACAAGGGTTGAAAAGGTTCAAGCTTCCTCAAGAAGCTAAGACGAAGGTTCAAAAGGTTCAAGCTTCATCAAGAAGCTAAAACGAAGGTTCAAAAGGTTCAAGCTCCCGTAAGAAGCTAAAACGAAGGTTCAAAAGCGTCAATATTTCCAAAAACCGTGCCAAACGGGGAAAGTTAAGCGGTCCCGAACCGAGGCGCACGGCCGACGGCTCCAAAAATCGAAAACTGATCTCCAAACGGGAACAGTGGTTTACGACGACGAAAAGCAGCCTACGGCCACTGAGAGATGGTTTACGAGACCTCTCCCTCCCTTTGGGAAGAGAAAACAGAACTTGGTTCGCAAATCGAGGCAAAGCACAAAAGAGTCCCGAAGTTCGGAGGTAAGGCTCTCAGCCGAAACTCCGTAACCTCCGAATGAGCACAACATGCGCAATCACCGAGCGCTCAATCGATGACATCTGAGTCTTAAGGTTGGTCAAAAATGGGGTGTCTACAGTTGACCCTCTTTGACAGAACTCGAAAGTCATAAGTTACGGGAGTGAATGTCAAAGCCCGAAGACGACCCATTTTTGACAAGGCCGAAGACTTAGACAAAAGCATGCAAGATAAGGAAGATATGTGCTCGAAGGCGGGGGCAAAATTCAAGAACAATGAGCCCATGCAGGTCCTAAAACTCATCAAAAATGGCCTGAAACATGGCTTGGAAGCATACAAATAAGGGCTCCTTTGTACGGCCAAAAATGGTAGAAAACAAAACAAGGAGAGAGAGGGTCACCCCTCTCTGATTTTGGCACTCAAAATAGCTTGCTAGCCACTGAAAGTCCACTGGGTTTCAGTGGCTAAAAGGCCAAACAAAGGCCAACACAAATGCTCTAAGGCATGGCTCAAAACGAGGTAAAATGAAGCATGCAAGGGGGTAGATGACCCCCAACAGAAAAATGATCTTAAACAAACATGTTAAGGGCCTGAAAATAAAACTTTTTTACATCGAAGCTCAAATATACTTGCAAGTAAGGCTAAGAGATGGATCAAAATAATACTAAAAGAGGGAATAGTGTGTTACCCTTGTAGCTTCAGCAAAACCAGCAGCTTCTTGGACCAAAAACTAGCTCTTTGACACCTCTCAAGACCTTCCAAGAACCTTAGATCAATGGTGGAGGTGTGTGGCTATGAGGTGTGGTGTTAAAGGCGAAGAACAAACACCCTCTCTAAACTTAGAATGTAGAGATATAGAGAGATATATGTGCTTTTCCTTAGACAAATTTTTTTCAACCTCTCTAAAGGAGAGGGAGGCCCTCTCTTATAGAGAAACAAGAGGGTTCAAGCTTCTTGGAGAAGCTAGAGCAAAGGTTCAAAAGGTTCAAGCTTCTTGGAGAAGCTAGAGCAAAGGGTTCGAGCTTCTCGGAGAAGCTGGAGCAAAGGTTCAAAAGGTTCAAGCTTTCTCAAGAAGCTAAAACGAAGGTTCAAATGGTTCAAGCTTCCTCAAGGAGCTAAAACGAAGGTTCAAAAGGTTCAAGCTTCCTCAAGAAGCCAAAACAGGGGTTCAAAATGTTCAAGCTCCCCCAAGAAGCTAAAACGAAGGTTCACAAGGTTCAAGCTCCCTTAAGAAGATAAAACGTAGGTTCAGATGGTTCAATTTCGTCAAGAAGCTAAAACAAGGGTTCAAAAGGTTCATGCTTCCTCAAGAAGCTAAGACGAAGGTTCAAAAGGCTCAAGCTTGCTCAAGAAGCTAAAACGAAGGTTCAAAAGGTTGAAGCTCCCTCAAGAATCTAAAACGAACGTTCAAAAGCTTCAAGCTGTCCAAAAACCGTGCCAAACGGAGAAAGTTAAGCGGTCCCGAACCGAGGCGCACGGCCGACGGCTCTGAAAATCGGAAACTAGTTTCCAAATAGGAACAGTGGTCTACGACCATGAAAAGTAGCCTACGGCCACTGAGAGATGGTCTACGAGACCTCTCCCTCCCTTTGGGAAGAGAAAACAGAACCTGGTTCGCAAATCGAGGCAAAGCACGAAAGAGTCCCGAGGTCCGGAGGTAAGGCTCTCAGCCGAAACTCCGTAACCTCAGAACGAGCACAACATGCGCAATCACCGAGCGCTCAATCGATGATGTCTGAGTCTTAAGGTCAGTCAAAAATGGAGTGTCTACAGTTGCCCCTCTTTGACAGAACTCGAAAGTCATAAGTAACGGGAGTGAATGTCAGAGCCCGGAGACGACCCATTTTTGATAAGGCCGAAGACTTAGACAAAAGAATGCAAGATAAGGAAGATATGTGCTCGAAGCCGGGGGCAAAATGCAAGAACAATGAGCCTATGCAGGTCCTAAAACTCATCAAAATAAGGGCTCCTTTGTAAGGCCAAAAATGCTAGAAAACAAAACAAGGAGAGAGAGGGTCACCCCTCTCTAATTTTGGCACTCAAAACAGCATGCTAGCCACTGAAAATCCACTGGATTTCATTGGCTAAAAGGCCAAACAAAGGCCAACACAAATGCTCCTAGGCATGGCTCAAAAAAAGGTAAAATGAAGCATGCAAGGGGGTAGATGACCCCCAACAGAAAAATGGTCTCAAACAAACATGTTAAGGGCCTCAAAATAAGACTTTTTTCAGTTTACACTGAAGCTCAAATATGCTTGCAAGTAAGGCTAAGAGATGGATCAAAATAATGCTAACTAGAGCGAAAAGTGTGTTGCCCTTGTAGCTTCAGCAAAACAGCAGCTTCTTTGACCAAGAACCACCTCTTTGAGACCACTCAAGACCCTCCAAGAACCTTAGATCAATGGTGGATGTGTGTGGCTATGAGGTGTGGTGTGAAAGGCCAAGAACAATGACCCTCTCTAAGTCTAGAATGTAGAGATATAGAGAGATATATGTGCTTTTTCTTAGACAAATTTTTTTCAACCTCTCTAAAGGAGAGGGAGGCCCGCTCTTATAGAGAAACCAGAGGGTTCAAGCTTCTTGGAGAAGCTAGAGCAAAAGGTTCAAGCTTCTTGGAGAGGCTAGAGCAAAAGGTTCAAAAGGTTCAAGCTTCTTTTGAACCTTCGTTTTAGCTTCTTGAGGGAGCCTGAACCTTTTGAACCTTTATCTTAGCTTCTTGAGGAAGCTGCAACCTTTTGAACCCTTATTTTAGCTTCTTGAAGAAGTTGAACCTTCTGAACCTTCGTTTTAGCTTCTTGAGGGAGCTTGAACCTTTTGAACCTTCGTTTTAGCTTCTTGAGGGAGCTTGAACCTTTTGAACCTTCGTTTTAGCTTCTTGAGGGAGCTTGAACCTTTTGAACCCTTGTTTTGGCTTCTTTCGGAAGCATGAACCTTCTGAACCTTCGTTTTAGCTTCTTGAGTAAGCTTTAACCTTTTGAACCTTCGTTTTAGCTTCTTAAGGAAGCTTGAACCTTTTGAACCTTTGTTGTAGCTTCTCCGAGAAGCTTGAACCCTTTGCTCTAGCTTCTCCAAGAAGCTTGAACCTTTTGAACCTTTTCTCTAGCTTCTCAAGAAGCTTGAACCTTTGCCCTAGCTCCTCCAAGATGCTTGAACCCACTTGTTTCTCTATAAGAGAGGGCCTCCCTCTCCTTTAGAGAGGTTGAAAAAAATTTGTCTAAGGAAAAGCACATATATCTCTCTATATCTCTACATTCTAGGCTTACAGAGGGTGTTTGTTCTTGGCCTTTAACACCACACCTCATGGCCACACACCTCCACCATTGATCTAAGGTTCTTGGAGGGTCTTGAGAGGCCTCAAAGAGCTGGTTTTTGGTCCAAGAAGCTGCTGGTTTTGCTGAAGCTACAAGGGTAACACACTATTCCCTCTTTTTAGCATTATTTTGATCCATCTCTTAGCCTTACTTGCAAGCATATTTGAGTTTCGGTGTAAACTGAAAAAAGTCTTATTTTGAGGCCCTTAACATGTTTGTTTAAGATCATTTTTCTGTTGGGGGTCATCTACTCCCTTGCATGCTTCATTTTACCTTGTTTTGAGCCATGCCTTAGAGCATTTGTGTTGGCCTTTGTTTGGCCTTTTAGCCACTGAAATCCAATGGATTTTTAGTGGCTAGCATGCTGTTTTGAGTGCCAAAATCAGAGAGGGGTGACCCTCTCTCTCCTTATTTGGTTTTCTAGCATTTTTGGCCTTACAAAGGAGCCCTTATTTGCATGCTTCCAAGCCACGTTTCAGGCCATTTTTGATGAGTTTTAGGACCTGCATAGGCTCATTGTTCTTGCATTTTGCCCCCGCCGTCGAGCACATATCTTCGTTATCTTGCATGCTTTTGTCTAAGTCTTCGGCCTTGTCTAAAATGGGTCATCTCCGGGCTTTGACATTCACTCCCGTCACTTATGACTTTCCAGTTCTGTCAAAGAGGGGCAACTGTAGACACCCCATTTTTGACCGACCTTAAGACTCAGACGTCATCGATTGAGCGCTCGGTGATTGTGCATGTTGTGCTCGTTCTGAGGTTACGGAGTTTCGGCTGAGAGCCTTACCTCCGGACCTCGGGACTCTTTTGTGCTTTGCCTCGATTTGCAAACCAGGTTCTGTTTTCTCTTCCCAAAGGGAGGGAGAGGACTCGTAGAACATCTCTCAGTGGCCGTAAGCTACTTTTCGTGGTCGTAGACCACTGTTCCCATTTGGAGACCAGGTTCTGGTTTTCAGAGCCGTCAGCCGTGCGCCTCGGTTCGGGCCCGCTTAACTTTCTCCGTTTGGCACGGTTTTTGGACAGCTTGAACCTTTTGAACCTTCGTTTTAGCTTCTTGGGGGAGCTTGAACCTTTTGAACCTCCGTTTTACCTTCCTGAGGGAGCTTGAAACTTTTGAACCCTTGTTTTGGCTTCTTGAGGAAGCTTAAACCTTTTGAACCTTCATTTTAGCTTCTTGAGGAAGCTTGAACCTTTTGAACCCTTGTTTTGGCTTCTTCATGAACCTTGAACCTTCTGAACCTTCGTTTTAGCTTCTTGAGGAAGCTCGAACCTTTTGAACCTTCGTTTAAGCTTCTTGAGGAAGCTTGAACCTTTTGAACCCTTCTTTTGGCTTCTTGAGGAAGCTGGAACCCTCTGAACCTTCGTTTTAGCTTCTTGAGGAAGTTTGAACCTTTTGAACCTTCATTTTAGCTTCTTGAGGAAACTTGAACCTTTTGAACCTTTGCTCTAGATTCTCTAGGAAGCTTGAACCCTTTGCTCTAGCTTCTCCAAGAAGCTTGAACCTTTTGAACCTTTGCTCTAGCATCTCCAAGAAGCTTGAACCTTTTGCTCTAGCTTCTCCAAGAAGCTTGAACCCTCTTGTTTCTCTATAAGAGAGGGCCTCCCTCTCCTTTAGAGAGGCTGAAAAAAAATTTCTAAGGAAAAGCAAATATATCTCTCTATATCTCTACATTCTAGGCTGAGGGAGGGTGTTTGTTCTTGGCCTTTAACACCACACCTCATAGCCACACACCTCCACCACTGATCTAAGGTTCTTGGAGGGTCTTGAGAGGTCTCAAAGAGCTGGTTTTTGGTCCAAGAAGCTGCTGGTTTTGCTAAAGCCACAAGGGTAACACACTATTCCCACTTTTTAGCATTATTTTGATCCATCTCTTAGCCTTACTTGCAGGCTATTTGAGCTTTGGTGTAAACTTAAAAAAGACTCATTTTGAGGCCCTTAACATGTTTGTTGAAGATCATTTTTCTGTTGGGGGTCATCTACCCCCTTGCATGCTTCACTTACCTTGTTTTGAGCCATGCCTTGGAGCATTTGTGTTAGCCTTTGTTTGGCCTTTTCGCCACTGAAATCCAGTGGATTTTTAGTGGCTAGCATGCTATTTTGAGTGCCAAAATCAGAGAGGGGTGACCCTCTCTCTCCTTATTTTGTTTTCTAGCATTTTTGGCCTTACAAAGGAGGCCTTATTTGCATTCTTCCAAGCCATGTTTCAGGTCATTTTTGATGAGTTTTAGGACCTGCATAGGCTCATTATTCTTGCATTTTACCCCCGCCTTTGAGCACATATCTTCGTTATCTTGTATGCTTTTGTCCAAGTCTTCGGCCTTGTCAAAAATGGGTCGTCTCCGGGCTTGGACATTCACTCCCGTCATTTATGACTTTCGAGTTCTGTCAAAGAGGGGCAACTGTAGACACCCCATTTTTGATCGACCTTAAGACTCAGACGTCATCGATTGAGCACACGGTGATTGCGCATGTTGTGCTCGTTCTGAGGTTATAGAGTTTCGGCTGAGAGCCTTACCTCCGGACCTCGGGACTCTTTTGTGCTTTGCCTCGATTTGCAAACCAGGTTCTATTTTCTCTTCCCGAAGGGAGGGAGAGGTCTCATAGACCATCTCTCTGTGGCCGTAGGCTACTTTTCGTGGTCGTAGACTACTGTTCACATTTGGAGACCAGTTTTCGGTTTTTGGAGCCGTCGGCCGTGCGCCTCGGTTCGAGACCGCTTAACTTTCTCCGTTTGGCACGGTTTTTGGACAGCTTGAACCTTTTGAACCTTCGTTTTAGCGTCATGGGGGAGCTTTAACCTTTTGAACCTTCGTTTTAGCTCCTTTAGGGAGCTTGAATCTTTTGAACCTTCGTTTTAGCTTTTTGAGGAAGCTTGAACCATTTGAACCCTTGTTTTGGTCTCTTCAGGAACCTTGAACCCTCTGAACCTTCGTTTTAGCTTCTTGAGGAAGCTTGAACCTTTTGAATCTTCGTTTTTTGTTCTTAAGGAAGCTTGAACCTTTTGAACCTTTGCTCTAGTTTCTCCAAGAAGATTGAACCTTTGCTCTAGCTTCTCCATGAAGCGTGAACCCTCTTGTTTCTCTATGAGAGAGGGCCTCCCTCTCCTTTAGAGAGGTTGAAAAAAATTTGCCTAAGGAAAAACACATATATCTCTCCATATCTCTACATTCTAGGCTTAGAGAGGGTGTTTGTTCTTGGCCTTTAACACCACACCTCATTGCCACACACCACCACCATTAATCTAAGGTTCTTGGAGGGTCTTGAGAGGTCTCAAAGAGCTGGTTTTTGGTCCAAGAAGCAGCTGGTTTTGCTGAAGCTACAAGGGTAACACAATATTCCCTCTTTTGTGCATTATTTTGATCCATCTCTTAGCCTTACTTGCAACCATATTTGAGCTTCGGTATAAACTGAAAAAAGACTTATTTTGATGCCCTTAACATGTTTGTTTAAGATCATTTTTCTGTTGGGGGTCATCTACCCCCTTGCAAGATTCATTTTACCTTGTTTTGAGCGATGCCTTAGAGCATTTGTGTTGGCCTCTGTTTGGCCTTTTAGCCACTGAAATCCAGTGGATTTTCAGTGGCTAGCATGCTGTTTTGAGTGCCAAAATCAGAGAGGAGTGACCCTCTCTCTTCTTGTTTTGTTTTCTAGCATTTTTGGCCTTACAAAGGAGCCCTTATTTGCATGCTTCCAAGTCATGTTTCAGGCCATTTTTGATGAGTTGTAGGACCTTCATAGGCTCATTATTCTTGCATTTTACCCCTGCCTTCGAGCACATATCCTCGTTATCTTGCATGCTTTTGTCTAAGTCTTCGGCCTTGTCAAAAATGGGTCGTCTCCGGGCTTGGACATTCACTCTCGTCACTTATGACACTCGAGTTCTGTCAAAGAGGGGCAACTGTAGACACCCCATTTTTGACCGATCTTAAGACTCAGACGTCATCGATTGAGCGCTCGGTGATTGCGCATGTTGTGCTCGTTCTGAGGTAACGGAGTTTCGGCTGAGAGCTTTACCTCCGGACCGCGGGACTCTTTTGTGCTTTGCCTCGATTTGTGAACCAGGTTCTGTTTTCTCTTCCGGAAGGGAGGGAGAGGTCTTGTAGACCATCTCTCAGTGGCCGTAGGCTACTTTTCGTGGTCGTAGACCACTGTTCCCGTTTGGAGACCAGTTTCCGGTCTTCGGAGCCGTCGGCCGTGCGCCTCAGTTCGGGACCGCTTAACTTTCTCTGTTTGGCACGGTTTTTGGACAGCATGAACCTTTTGAACCTTCGTTTTAGCTTCTTGAGGGAGCTTGAACCTTTTGAACCTTCATTTTAGCTTCTTGAGGAAGCTTGAACCTTTTGAACCCTGGTTTTAGCTTCTTGAGGAAGTTGAACCTTTTGAACCTTCGTTTTAGCTTCTTGAGGGAGCTTGAACCTTTTGAACTTTCGTTTTAGCTTCTTGAGGGAGCTTGAACCTTTTGAACCCTGGTTTTAGCTTCTTCAGGAAGTTGAACCTTCTGAACCTTCGTTTTAGCTTCTTGAGGGAGTTTGAACCTTTTGAACCTTCGTTTTAGCTTCTTGAGGAAGCTTGAACCTTTTGAACCCTTATTTTAGATTCTAGAGGAAGTTGGACCTTCTGAACCTTCGTTTTAGCTTCCTGAGGGAGCTTGAACCTTTTGAACCGTCATTTTAGCTTCTTGAGGGAGCTTGAACCTTTTGAACCTTCATTTTAGCTTCTTGAGGGAGCTTGAACCTTTTGAACCATCGTTTTAGCTTCTTGAGGGAGCTTGAACTTTTTGAACCTTCGTTTTAGCTTCTTGAGGAAGCTTGAACCTTTTGAACCCTTGTTTTGGCTTCTTGAGGAAGCTTGAACCCTCTGAACCTTCGTTTTAGCTTCTTGAGGAAGCTTGAACCTTTTGCACCTTCGTTTTAGCTTCTTGAGGAAGCTTGAACCTTTTGAACCTTTACTCTAGCTTCTCCAAGAAGCTTGAACGCTTTGCTCTAGTTCTCCAAGAAGCTTGAACCTTTTGAACCCTTGCTCTAGCTTCTCCAAGAAGCTTGAACCATTGCTCTAGCTTCTCCAAGAAGCTCGAACCCTCTTGTTTCTCTATAAGAGAGGGCCTCCCTCTCCTATAGAGAGGTTGAAAAAAATTTGTCTATGGAAAAGCACATATATCTCTCTATAACTCTACATTCTAAGCTTAGAGAGCGTGTTTGTTCTTGGCCTTTAACACCACACCTCATTGCCACACACCTCCACCATTGATCTAAGGTTCTTGGAGGGTCTTGAGAGGTCTCAAAGAGCTGCCTTTTGATCCAAGAAGCTGCTGGTTTTGCTGAAGCTACAAGGGTAACACACTATTCCCTCTATTTAGCATTATTTTGATCCATCTCTTGGCCTTACTTTCAAGCATATTTGAGCTTCGGTTTAAACTGAAAAAAGTCTTATTTCAAGGCCCTTAACATGTTTGTTTCAGATCATTTTTCTGTTGGGGGTCATCTACCCCTTGCATGCTTCATTTTACCTTGTTTTGAGCCATGCCTTAGAGCATTTGTGTTGGCTTTTGTTTGGCGTTTTAGCCACTGAAATTCAGTGGATTTTCAGTGGCTAGCATGCTGTTTTGATTGCCAAAATCAGAGAGGGGTGACCCTCTCTCTCCTTGTTTTGTTTTCTAGCATTTTTGGCCTTACAAAGGAGCCCTTATTTGCATGCTTCCAAGCCATTTTTGATGAGTTTTAGGACCTGCATAGGCTCATTGTTCTTGCATTTCGCCCCTGCCTTCGACCACATATCTTCGTTATCTTGCATGCTTTTGTCTAAGTCTTCGGCCTTGTCAAAAATGGGTTGTCTCCGGGCTTTGACATTCACTCCCATCACTTATGACTTTCGAGTTCTGTCAAAGAGAGGCAACTGTAGACACCTCATTTTTCACCGACCTTAAGACTCAGACGTCATCGATTGACTGCTCGGTGATTGCGCATGTTGTGCTCGTTCTGAGGTTACGGAGTTTCGACTGAGAGCCTTACCTCCGGACCTCGGGACTCTTTTGTGCTTTTCGTGGTCGTAGACCACTGTTCCCGTTTCGAGACCAGTTTCCGGTTTTCGGAGCCGTCGGCCGTGCGCCTCGATTTGGGACCACTTAACTTTCTCCGTTTGGCACGGTTTTTAGACAGCTTGAACATTTTGAACCTTTGTTTTAACTTCTTGAGAGAGCTTGAACCTTTTGAACCTTGTCTTAGCTTCTTGAGGAAGCTTGAACCTTTTGAACCTTCGTTTTAGCTTCTTGAGAAAGTTGAACCTTCTGAACCTTTGTTTTTGCTTCTTGCGGGAGCTTGAACCTTTTGAACCTTCGTTTTAGCTTCTTGAGGGAGATTGAACCTTTTGAACCTTCGTTTCAGCTTCTTGAGAGAGGTTGAACCTTTTGAACCTTCGTTTTAGCTTCTTCAGGAAGCTTGAACCTTTTGAACCCTTGTTTTGGCTTCTTGAGGAAGCTTGAACCCTCTGAACCTTCGTTTTAGTTTCTTGAGGAAGCTTGAACCTTTTGCACCTTCGTTTTAGCTTCTTGAGGAAGCTTGAACCTTTTGAACCTTTGCTCTAGCTTCTCCAAGAAGCTTGAACCTTTTGCTCTAGCTTCTCCAAGAAGCTTGAACCTTTTGAACCTTTTCTCTAGCTTCTCCAAGAAACTTGAACCTTTGCTCTAGCTTCTCCAAGACGCTCGAACCCTCTTGTTTCTCTGTAAGAGAGGGCCTCCCTCTCCTCTAGAGAGGTTGAAAAAAATTTGTCTAACGAAAAGCACATATATCTCTCTATATCTCTACATTCTAGGCTTAGAGAGGGTGTTTGTTCTTGGCCTTTGACAACACACCTCATAGCCACACATCTTCGCCATTGATCTAAGGTTCTTGGAGGGTCTTGAGAGGTCTCAAAGAGCTGCTTTTTGGTCCAAGAAGCTGCTCGTTTTGCTGAAGCTACAAGGGTAACACACTATTCCCTCTTTTTAGAATTATTTTGATCCATCTCTTAGCCATACTTGCAAGCATATTTGAGCTTCGGTGTAAACTGAAAAAAGTCTTATTTTGAGGCCCTAGAATGCTGTTTTGAGTGCCAAAATGAGAGAGGGCTGACCCTCTCTCTCCTTGTTTTGTTTTCTAGCATTTTTGGCCTTATAAAGGAGCCCTTATTTGCATGCTTCCAAGCCATGTTTCAGGCCATTTTTGATGAGTTTTAGGACCTGCATAGGCTCATTGGTCTTGCATTTTGCCCCCCGCCTTCGAGCACATATCTTAGTTAACTTGCATGCTTTGGTCTAAGTCTCCGGCCTTGTCAAAAATGGGTCGTCTCCGGGCTTTGACATTCACTCCCGTCACTTATGACTTTCGAGTTCTGTCAAAGAGGGGCAACTGTGGACACCCCGTTTTTGACCGACCTTAAGACCCAGACGTCATCAGTTTAGCGCTCGGTGATTGCGCATGTTGTGCTCGTTCTGAGGTTACGGAGTTTCGGCTGAGAGCCTTACCTCCGGACCCCGGGACTCTTTTGTGCTTTACCTTGATTTGCGAACAAGGTTCTGTTTTCTCTCGCCGAAGGAAGGGAGAGGTCTCGGAGACCATCTCTTAGTGGCAGTAGGCTACTTTTCGTGGTCGTAGACCACTGTTCCCGTTTGGAGACCAGTTTTTGATTTTCGGAGCCGTCGGCCGTGCACCTCGGTTCGGGACCGCTTAGCTTTCTCCGTTTGGCACGGTTTTTGGACAGCTTGTACCTTTTGAACCTTCGTTTTAGCTTCTTAAGGGAGCTTGAACCTTTTGAACCTTCATTTTAGCTTCTCGAGGAAGCTTGAACCTTTTGAACCATCGTTTCAGCTTCTAGAGGAAGCTTGAACCTTTTAAACCCTTGTTTTAGCTTCTTGAGAAAGTTGACCCTTCTGAACCTTCGTTTTAGCTTCTTGAGGGAGCTTGAACCTTTTGGACCTTCGTTTTAGCTTCTTGAGGGAGCTTGCACCTTTTGAACCCTTGTTTTGGCCTCTTGAGGAAGCTTGAACCTTTTGAACCTTCGTTTTAGCTTCTTGTGGAAGCTTGAACCTTTTGAACCTTTGCTCTAGCTTCTTGTGGAAGCTTGAACCTTTTGAACCTTTGGAACCTTTGCTCTAGCTTCTCCAAGAAGCTTGAACCCTTTGCTCTAGTTCTCCAAGAAGCTTGAACCTTTTGTACCCTTGCTCTAGCTTCTCCAAGAAGCTTGAACCTTTGCTCTAGCTTCTCCAAGAAGCTCGAACCCTCTTGTTTCTCTATAAGAGAGGGCCTCCCTCTCCTATAGAGAGGTTGAAAAAAATTTGTCTATAGAAAAGCACATATATCTCTCTATATCTCTACATTCTAAGCTTAGAGAGCGTGTTTGTTCTTGGCCTTTAACACCACACCTCATTGCCACACACCTCCACCATTGATCTAAGGTTCTTGGAGGGTCTTGAGAGGTCTCAAAGAGCTGCTTTTTGATCCAAGAAGCTGCTGGTTTTGCTGAAGCTACAAGGGTAACACACTGTTTTGACATTCACTCCCGTCACTTATGACTTTCGAGTTCTGTCAAAGAGGGGCAACTGTAGACATCCCGTTTTTGACCGACCTTAAGACTCAGACGTCATCGATTGAGTGCTCGTTGATTGCGCATGATGTGCTTGTTCTGAGGTTACGGAGTTTCGGTAGAGAGCCTTACCTCCGAACCTCGGGACTCTTTTGTGCTTTTCCTCGATTTGCGAACAAGGTTCTGTTTTCTCTTCCTGAAGGGAGGGAGAGGTCTCGCAGAACGGCTTGAACCTTTCAGTGGCCGTAGGCTACTTTTCGTGGTCGTAGACTACTGTTCCCGTTTTGGGACTAGTTTCCGATTTTCGGAGTCGTCGGCCGTGCGCCTCGGTTCAGGACCGCTTAGTTTTCTCCGTTTGGCACGGTTTTTAGACAGCTTGAACCTTTTGAAGCTTCGTTTTAGCTTCTTGAGGGAGCTTGAAGCTTTTGAACCTCCGTTTTAGCTTCTTGAGGAAGCTTGAACCTTTTAAACCCTTGTTCTAGCTATTCGAGGAAGTTGAACCTTCTGAACCTTCGTTTTAGCTTCTTGAGGGAGTTTGAACCTTTTGAACCTTCGTTTTGGCTTCTTGAGGGAGCTTGAACCTTTTGAACCCTTGTTTTGGCCTCTTGAGGAAGCTTGAACCTTCTGAACCTTCGTTTTAGCTCATTGAGGAAGCTTGAACCTTTTGAACCTTCGTTTTAGCTTCTTGAGGAAGCTTCAACCTTTTGAACCTTTGCTCTGGCTTCTCCGAGAAGCTTGAACCCTTTGCTCTAGCTTCTCCAAGAAGCTTGAACCTTTTGCTTTAGCTTCTCCAAGAAGCTTAAACCCTCTTGTTTCTCTATAAGAGAGGGCCTCCCTCTCCTTTAGAGTGGTTGAAAAAAATTTGTCTACGGAAAAGCACATATATCTCTCTATATCTCTACATTCTAGGCTTAGAGAGGGTGTTTGTTCTTGGCCATTAACACCACACCTCATAGCCACACACCTCCACCATTGATCTAAGGTTCTTTGAGGGTCTTGAGAGGTCTCAAAGAGCTGGTTTTTGGTCCAAGAAGCTGCTGGTTTTGCTGAAGCTATAAGGGTAACCCACTGTTTTCTCTTTTTGGCATTATTTTGATCCATTTCTTAGCCTTACTTGCAAGCATATTTGAGTTTCGGTGTAAACTGAAAAAAGTCTTATTTTGAGGCCCTTAACATGTTTGTTTAAGATCATTTTTCTGTTGGGGGTCATCTACCCCCTTGCATGCTTCATTTTACCTTGTTTTGAGCCATGCCTTAGAGCATTTGTGTTGGCCTTTGTTTGGCCTTTTAGCCACTGAAATCCAGTGGATTTTCAGTGGCTAGAATGCTGTTTTGAGTGCCAAAATCAGAGAGGGGTGACCCTCTCTCTCCTTGTTTTGTTTTCTAGCATTTTTGGCCTTACAAAGGAGCCTTAATTTGCATGCTTCCAAGCCATGTTTCAGGCCATTTTTGATGAGGTTTAGGACCTCCATAGGCTCATTGTTCTTGCATTTTGCTCCTGCCTTCGAGCACATATCTTCGTTATCTTGCATGCTTTTGTCTAAGTCTTCGGCCTTGTCAAAAATGGGTTGTCTCCGGGCTTTGACATTCACTCCCGTCACTTATGCCTTTCGAGTTCTGTCAAAGAGGGGAAACTGTAGACACCCCATTTTTGACCGACCTTAAGACACAGATGTCATCGATTGAGCGCCCGGTGATTGCGCATGTTGTGCTCGTTCTGAGTTTACGGAGTTTCGGCTGAGAGCCTTACCTCTGGACCTCGGGACTCTTTGGTGCTTTCCCTCGATTTGCGAACCAGGTTCTGTTTTCTCTTCTCGAAGGGAGGGTGAGGTCTCGTAGACCATCTCTCAGGGGCCGTAGGCTACTTTACGTGGTCGTAGACCACTGTTCCCGTTTGGAGACCAGTTTCTGGTTTTAGCAGCCGTCAGCCGTGCGCCTCGGTTCAGGACTGTTTAACTTTGTCCGTTTGGCACGATTTTCGGACAGCATGAACCTTTTGAACCTTCGTTTTAGCTTCTTGAGGGAGGTTGAACCTTTTGAACTTTCGTTTCAGCTTATTGAGGAAGCTTGAACCTTTTGAACCTTCGTCTTAGC
>JAPPVO010000795.1:0-41210 GCA_030407325.1 Camellia japonica | reverse complement strand
ACGCGTACCTCATTGGCAGCATCTTGCATCCTTTGAGGCACGCGTACCTCATTGGCAGCATTTTGCATCCTTTGAGGCACGCGTACCTCATTGGTATCATTTTACATTTCGTGTGGCATGTGTGTCACACTTACATCATTTTGCATTCTTATGAGGCATGCGTGTCTCATTTGTTTCATTTGTTTCATTTGCATCATTTTCCATTCCGTGTGGCATGCGTGTCACACTTGCATTGTTTATCATTCTCATTGGCACGTGTGCCTCCTCATTTGCATCGGCACGTGTGCCTCCTCATTCTTATTGGCACGTGTGCCTCATTTGCATCGGCACGTGTGCCTCCTCATTCTTATCGGCACGTGTGCCTCCTCATTCTCATCGGCACGTGTGCCTCATTTGCATCGGCACGTGTGCCCCATTCTCATTGGCACGTGTGCCTCATCTCCATCGGCACGTGTGCCCCATTCTCATTGGCACGTGTGCCACCTCATTTGTATCGGCACGTGTGCCTCATCTTCATTGGCACGTGTGCCGCATTCCCATTGGCACATGTGCCTCCTCATCTCCATTGGCACGTGTGCCCCATTTACATCGGCACATGTGCCTCATTTCCATTGGCATGCGTGCCTCATTTCCATTGGCATGCATGTCACATTTTCATTGGCATGCGTGTCGTCTTATCCGCATTGGCATGCGTGTCTCGTTTGCATTATCATGAATGCTGCTAACGATATTGTACCTGTAAGTTTGTTTTCTTTTCAGGCACGATATTGTATGTACGGTTCATTCGAGGCCGGTGCAACCGGACGAGCCGCACAGGTATTGTATCCTCCGAGTGAGACGTATTGAGAATTGCATAATTCTCTTACATCCTTTCTGCATTGTAGTGTAGTCTGGTGTATGCTAACTTAAAATTGTTGCATGTGTGCTTCGTTACAACTTTCTTTGCATGATCATAAGTTATGCTCGGCTTCTTGCGTTGTCTTGCATTTTGCCCCTGCCTTCGGGCGCATACCTTGTTTGTCTTGCATGTTTGTCTAAGTCTTCGGCCTTGTCAAAAATGGGTCGTCTTTGGGCTTTGACATTCACTCCCGTCATTGTTATGACTTTCGAGTTTTGTCAAAGAGGGGCAACTGTAGACACCCCATTTTTGACCGTCCTCAAGACTTGGACGTCACCGTTTGAACACTCGGTGATTATCCATGTTTGTGTTCGTTTGGAGCTCCCGGAGTCCTCGGCTACGCGCCCTGCCTCAGGATCTCCGAACTCGACCGTTTTGTGTCTGGTTTTGCACCAAACACTTGTGTTTTGCCTTGGAGGGGCAGGGAATGCCTTGTGAGGCATCCCCACACACCACCGGCAGTGGCTAGAGGCCACCGGCTGGTTTTTGTTGCAATCGGCAATGTATGTTGCCGGTCGGCACTCTTTATTGCCGGTCGGCAGTCAATTTTGTCAAAATGACATTTTTGGCCGGCCGACTACTGTTCAGCTGCTTTTGGAGATATTTTGAAACAGCTGGCTGGCATTTGCTTCCCCTCCATACACGTGTATGGAGGGATGGCCCTCTTGTTAGCTTACCTTGTAAGCTTTACAAGATTAGCTCCTCTATAAGAGGAGGCCTTCTCTCCCTTGTTCAGGGGTTAGACAAGTTGGAGAAGAGAGTTAGAGAGCTCTGGTTTTAGGGTTTAAGTTAGTGTATCTAATCTATATCTATATCTCTCCCTCTCTTGCTCTTGTGTGTGTTTTAGTCCATACTATTGCACACAAGCACCTAGTGTTTCACCTTCCCTTGGCTACTGAGGTTCTAAGGGCTTATTCTTGCTGTTTTTGACTAGATTGGAGCTCAAGGAGGCAACAAGACCACCATTGTTGAAGAAAGGCTTCAAGGGTAAGAAACTAGTCCTTTTTACCCCATTTTTGCATCCTATTTCCACCTATCTTAGAGCTGTTTTTGTATTTAGTGTATAACATAAAAAATTTCTGTTTTTAGGCCCTCTTATTTGTTTGTTAAGAGTGTTTTGTGGTTTGGGTGTGTTTGACCACCCTTAGGCCTTGAAAGGCCCCATTTTTGTGCTATTTTGTGCAAGTTTCGAGACTTTGGTGTTTGGGCCTCTTCACCACTGAAATCTTGAGGGATTTCAGTGGTGAAGATAGTGCCTTGAAGTCTCAAGAAGGAGAGGGCCACCCCCTCTCCTTGTTGTCCTTGAAAGGGACCATTTTTGGCCTCTAGAGGAAGCCTTTGAGAGAATGTTTGTTGAGCATGCCATGACTGTATTTCATGCTTATATTGCCATAATATAATATGGTTTTAAGTTGGTTTTGGTGTACCATGCATGCCTTGCATACCTACCTTGTAATGCCTTGTGATTGCCTTAATATGCCTTAGGTTGTGTGCCTTTGTTCTAGCATGTTCTAGGCTTAGCCTTGTGAAGGTTTTATGCTTATTTTGCCATGTTTTAGGTCTGTCCATAGTTGCTTGGGTCGATCTTGGCATGCTTAGTATAGCTCCTTTGTATTTGAGCTCGTATGCTTCAAGTATGTGAATGTGTAGCATGCATTGCTTGCATTGATTTAGTGGGTTGGGACCATTTGCCATGTCATTTCAGCCCATTTAACATGCTTGCATGCTTGCATTTCATAGCTCTTTTGTTGCTTCAAGAGTTTGTGTTTCATGCTCCTTGAAAGTGCATTTATGCACGCCTTTGAATTTAGGCCATTTAGATGCCATCTAAGTGATCTTTAGGCCTTGTTTTAATGTGCTAAAATTCTGTTTTTAGTCATTTAATTCATGCCATGTGTGGTTGCGTTAAGTGTAGTTCAATGCTTTTTTGTTGAGCCTTAGGAATTGGACCCCATTTGCACGCATGTGTGCGTGTGTTTTGAACCTCATTTCCTTGGCTTTGGCCACTGTTTTGGACCTAGTTTAGGGTTGTCCAATTAGTGTAAGCCCCCCCCCCCTGCATGCCATTCAAGTGTTGTTACACTATACCATGTTTGCATGCTTTGGTCACATGTGTTGCATGTTTGAAATCATTTGCATTTGGCATGCATTCCCTTGGTCAAATTACTAGCATATTGCATGATTGGATTACATCTTGCATGCTCTAAGTAGTTTGCATAGTTGTGGCATACTTGTATGTGTACCTTGCATGCTCATGTTGCATGTTAGTTAACATGCTTAGGTTGCATCTTGCATGCATGCTTTGTTCCTTGAGCTAGTGATAGGAATTGGGCTTTGGCTTGTTGGTTTGCATTGTATGCATTGCATTTCACATCAAAATGTGCACAACTTGGTCTCTTGGGCCATCACGCATGGAAATGCGCGATTGATGGTCCGAGAATCAAGAACTATGTCCCTTTGAGTTGTATGCATGATAGGGGGCATGATTGGTGCATACATTGTTTGAATTGTATTGCCATGCAAGTTTTGCCCTCTGCTGCTGTGAGTTGCAGGTTCTGCAGGTATTGTTTGCCGGCCGGCATTAAATCATCAGCCGGTGGATTCATTTTGTGCCGATGGCCACATCATAGTGCTGGTGGTCATTCTAATTAGCCGGTGGGATCCCCCAGTATCCTGAGAGGCATTCCTGAGACTTTGACAGTTTTCAGAGGAGCAAAGCAGAGAAAACAGAGGCAGACTATGCATGGCAGTGCGATTCCGAGCAAGTCCCGAGCATGTGCTGCATCTGACCCGCTTCCCGAGGGATTTACTGTTTTAATTAGATTAATTAATTTGTTTAGTTAGCTTAATTAATCTGTAATATTTAATTAGCTTGCGTAGTTAATTAATTTGTATATTCTTTTGGACCCTCTGCGCGAGGGCATAATTGTAATAAGCGTGTGTGAGTGGTGTGCATGTCTTCCAACCCCACGTCTTTCTTCCCTTTTATTTACCCGCTTACGATGGTAGATTAGGGCATATTTAAAATTAGCATACCTTATGCAATGCATGCGTGCATCCATGCATTTTTTTACATGCACCGGGCTCGGTACATCATACAAACCGCATTGTATTTTCGATTCCAAATTGAATACGTGCATCGAATGATTGCATTTCACATGCCATTTTAGGGTTAGCCGAGCCTACTCTAAGCTGCATCTTTGTCTGTGTTGCATTAGCCATTTTAACATGAACTAGGACATGCATGTTTGCTAACTAGTTTATTGTTTTGGCACGGAGTACGATGTAAGTATTTTCGCTTTAGCATATCGCATGCGTGTGAATGTTGCCATGACAGTATGCTTACCATGTGGCTAAGTGCTTATATGAGTTAAACTGTTTGAATGCCTGTGGGTGGAGGTTGGATTGCTTGAGTTGGAAAAACTCGTTGAAATCCGTGTTTTAGCCTACTTGCGAGTAGCAAATTCCAAAGCGCTTTCAAAACGAACGGATATGCAATGCTTGTTTCCAAATTAGGCAATCTAGTCTATACTTGTTTGCTGTGCGCATAACATATGTAATTCTGGGCTAATAACTGGAATAAGAACACATAACGCTTTCAAAATCGGATATCATGGTTAGTAGAGGCCGGTCTTCGGACCGGGCGAAAGGGGGTGCTCATAGCTGACCTTCCCCGATCGTACCCAAGCTCCCGAGCCAAGACAACTTTGGTGATGACGGATACGTGGCCTTCGGCACCGAGTCAGGATTTCCTAAATTTCCCCATTAAAAAATATTTAGATGGCGACTCTGTATCTGGCAAAGCAGTCCATGTTTGGCACTTCTTTCAAAAAATCTGTTTCTCAAAACGATTTGCCGGATTTGGACTCTTTGGTTCAGATTTAGAACCGTGACAATTAGAGTCCGAACTGTAGTAAACCCAATATGAACGGAACGGGACTTAACCCTCCCAGGGCATTCGCGGGGACGTCTACAACAGGTCTGGATTGGGTTTGTGGTGTTAGATCCATCATGCACATGTTTATGCCTTCTGGAATGACCACCTCCAATTTTGGTAGGTGGGATGAGGTAATATATGTGCTAGGGTTAAATGTGAGCAGTAGTGTATGGATGTGGTTAATGTTTCTGGGCGGGGGGACTTGGTTGTGTGCAGGAAGTGGGTTAGTTGTTATGTTTGGTTTAGCGGGTAGGGTGATGATTTTGTTGTCAATGAGATCCTGGATCTCATGACTTAGACGGTAGCACATGTTCGTGGGATGGCCATGTTGTTGATGGAAAATACAATACTAGGTGGGGTCTTGTTTGGGTGGCAATGGGTCTAGAAGCGGAAGAGGATTGAGAGGCTTGAGATGCCCCTTTTGCATTAATTGCTTGAGGGCGTGTGTTGGGCTCATATGGTGGGGAGTAAAAACTCTTCGATTCTGATGTGGACCGATACTTTGTAAAGGTTGTGAGGTTGTGGCAATAGCAAAGGGATCAGCCATCTTGGCCGTTGAAACAACAGTATTGACATCCGCAGGTCGTGGAATAGTGATACAGCTAGCATTGGTACTCTGGGAGAACGACCTTCTTGCGAGTTCACTTGTTCTAGGGATAATACCCTTTTTGAATGCACTCTCAATCTTGACCCCCAGCTCATGTAAAGAAGAAAATGTGGACAATGGTGCCACTATTATCCTCTGCAGCATGTCTGGCTCAAGGTTCTAGACCACTAGCCGGACTTGCTTTCTTTTGGCAGGCCTATTTGTCATTTGGGCTACCTTGGCTCTCCACCGGGTGACAAAATCAATGAATAATTCTTTAGGGTTCTGGGTAGTTGTGATAACCCTAGCCCGTGTTATGCTAATTGATCTTAATTATGATCGTGGTTATATGCTTGATATGGTTTTGAGTGATAATTATATGATTATATGTGTTTTTGTATTTCTGTCTATTCACCGTAGGAAAATCTATTTGATTTTTCTG
Source organism: Camellia japonica (assembly GCA_030407325.1). Taxonomy (NCBI): domain Eukaryota; kingdom Viridiplantae; phylum Streptophyta; class Magnoliopsida; order Ericales; family Theaceae; genus Camellia; species Camellia japonica. Next base: position 35,347 of record JAPPVO010000795.1, on the reverse strand, counting down.
CTTTAGAATTTAAATTGAAGGCCGTAGAGGCATCAGAAACTAAAATTGACTACGCCATTGTGATTAGTGTAATTTTTAAAGCCTACGGTGAAATTTAATTGAAAATTAATTCGGATCGAATTAATTAGATTAAATTGATTTAATTGTGCTTAATTAACTAGTGTTAATGAAACTTGATTAAGGATGTGTATATCAAGGGGGCCAAACACACTTAACTTCCTCTTTTGACCTCAAAATCTGATTATATATTCTAGACAGAGAGAGTACACGGCTTAGAGAGAGAGAGTGAGAGAGAGAGAGAGAGAGAGAGAGACAGGCCAAAATTGAAGATTTTGCTAAGAGATTGGAAGACTAAGGGAATTGGTACAAGATTTAATTACATTTGTGATAATTGGAGCCTCTAGGTGAGTATTTGAGCTCAACTTCATAAAATTAAATTCATAACTAAGTGAATTCAAGCAAGATGTGTAAGTGAGGGCAAGAATTGAGTTGATTACGATGAAATTGAAGTTTATATGCACATGCATGTTTAGAATTGCCATGAATTTGCATAATCAAGCATAAGGCATGATGAACATGAAGAATTGAGCACCAAATTTCACATGCATGCATAATTTTCATGAATTTCATGATTATAAGTATCATTTGTACCATTTGAAATAGAATTGGAGTAAAAAATTAACGTGCATGCATGATTGATGAAGATATGGAGTTTGTATGAGGTTGAATGCATGAGTTTTGAAATTTATGAAGAGAATTCAAGATGATTTATGAGGTAGACCATGATTTTAGTCAATTGGTCCCAATTACTTATGTTCTTGTGTTACATGATGTCCTTCCATGCTTTTGTATCAAAAACATGAATTTTGGAGCCTTTTTGGGTTGGGTTTGAGCTTTAAGAACAATTTTGGAAATTCCAGAATTTGTCGAGTCCGCTAGAGCGTGGAAAGAGCCGCTCAATCGTAAAATGTTAACTCCCAAAAGTTTTGCAGACATTGATGTCTGCTCGAGCGGGGGAGAGTTACACTCGAGCATCTAGTCACATGTTTAACTCTCAGCTCGAGCGTCTGAAGTCACGCTCGAGCGCAAAAATGAAGTAACCGGTACTTTTGCAGACCAAAGGGGTCTGCTCGAGTGGAGAGCCCTGTTTTAGAAATTTTGAAAAGGTTGTTTTGTGTTTCATTTTCCATTCTCTTCCATTTCTAAGCACTCTTAGGCATGCATTGAGCTTTGTATATGACCTAAAAGGATAAGAAAGAGGCCTAAGAGAAAGAAATAAATTAAGAACGGATTGAATTGTTTGTGACCTAATATGTGTTATGTATTATGTAGGGTCGAGCACAAGGACGAATCCACCGGTAGAACACTGTGAGTAATGTCTTAGTAAAGATATTTTGAAGTATGCTATTTGTCCAATTGCTTACTCTTATTTGAGTTTCATAAGTTTGTTAATTTGAATTGTGGACAAATATTTGTTATGCCATATGATTGGATAAGGCCGTTGGATTACAATTATGATTATTATGAGATTATGACCTCAAGTACGAATGCGCATTTCATATACAATTGGGCCAAAGGCCGCTTGGCATGAATGATTGGGCCAAATGCCGTTTGGCATGAATGATTGGGCCAAAGGCCGTTTGGCATGAATGATTGGGCCAATGGCCGTTTGACATGAATGATTGGACCAAAGGCCGTTTGGCATGAATGATTGGACCAAAGGCCGTTTGACATAAATGATCGGGCCAAATGTCGTTTGACATAAATGATCGGGCCGAAGGCCGTTTGACTTGAATGGTGGGCCAAGGCCGTTTGACATGAATGATTGGGCCAAAGGCCGTTTGACATAAATGAATGGCCAAAGGCCGTTTGGCATGAATGATTGGGCCAAAGGCCATTTGATAGGAATGACTGGGCCAAAGGCCGTTCGACAAGAGTGAATTAGGCCCGAGGCCGTTTGACATGAATAAATTGGGCCCGAGGCTATCTGTTAGAAACAAGGTGAGCCAGAGGCCGTTTGATATGTTTAGACTTGAAGCTGTTAATGTACCAGATAGAAACATGGATGGACCTAAGGCCGTTTGACACGTCTGTTTCAAATTTCATTCATGTACCTTCTTTATTTGATATTATTCACTAAGCTTTCGCTCACTCTCATTCATATATATGTAGGTGAGCAAAGAGATATCCAAACCCATCCTCAGTGAAGTATGTGAAGAAAGTCAAGTTTTGTGGAATCAGCCCGAATGTCTGACACACGAGACACCGTTTTGTTTCTTTTGGTTTACTCTTTTATTATCTTGGTAAATATGTCACATCACCTTTGTATATAAGCTTTTGGTTTGGTTGACTATGACTTGAACGATCCTGTATATGTAAAATTCTATGTTACGTTCCCTGGTGTGGGTTATTAACGAGTATATGTGAGATATTATGATGTGCCATGTAAGCACAGCTCTATGGACAAAATTTTTAAGTTTGCTTTCGTTTTGGCCCCTTGACTCTATTTGAAATATGTTTTATTTGGTTTGAGGCCATAGGTAATCTCTTGATTACTGGCCAGTTATGACCTTAATCCATAGGGCGGGTTCGGGCCATAACAATAGTAGCCTCCAGCTCACTAATGGTTACATCTATCTGGGTGTTATATGAATACTGATTAACAAACGCCTCAAATAGCTCCTTCCAAGTCCATTTTGTTGAGTCCTCTAATTTAGCGTACCAAATAGCCGCCACATTAGATAGGGTTCTCCCAAACAAGGAAAGCTTTTGTGCTCTAGACAAACCCATGGGCCTCAATACATCTGAAAACAACCTGACATGCACAATCGGATCTCCACTCCCATCGAATCTGTGGATGTAGGGCATCTTAAATTTCTCCGGTAATCTGACCGAAGCCTTAATGTACCCGTTTTCAATATCTGGAATGGAGTTGAAGCCCTGTGATTTCTTCAATGCTTTCTCCAATCTGGCAATCTTGACTAAGGCTAGATCAATTTCATTGATATCAAAGGGAAAGATTCCTGCAAGGGGTTGAACTGGAGGCCTATAAGCCGGAGCTGGGGGAAACATTTCCGGAAGATCTGCAACTGGCAGATTTTCAATCGGTGGGGGTGGATCAAGATTTGGCTGAGCAATCGGGATTGGATGCACGGTTGATGCTGATGCCCCAGATGTATGTCGTAGATTGGCAATAATTTCATCTTGTGCAGCGATCCTCTGGTTTACAATGTCCATGGTTCTTTGGAAAGCCGTCATCATGGCAGCAAATTCCTCCTCGTTCTATGTTGTATTTTGTGTCATTGCTAGTTTAGGTGAACTAAATGCTGGTGAACTGATTGAGTGAGAACGGATAAGTGTTTGCAGAGTGCTTTGTACTGATGCTACTGACTGTTTGTTCCTCCTTCGTCCAGTAACTGGTAGAAGCAAGACTAACACAGGCTGACCACTAACAGGCTCTTGAGCTTTACAAAGCCTACCAAAAAGAGTCCACACAACTTGGGGAATATCGGGTCTTTCTGAAGCTATGATAGCAAACTACCTAGCAAAAAGAAAGAAAGAAAAACATAATCAAAATCGGACAGCACTTCGGCCCCAATTCACAACAGTCATAACACATAGCTGAACTGTAATCCCCACTAAACTCTGTTCTCAAACTCATACTGATATTAACCATCATGTGCAGTCTCACTGTAAAATACCAAGTAAAAGAACCATAACACCCCTATGAAGGGGTAAGGTTACCCTGTCCTAGATTTTTGGCATGATCTAGGCTGCACTATTTCAAACAACGAGTTTTCACAACATCCTACAAATGGGTGGCATCCTATCCTAAGTTGGAATAGTCACTATAGCTTCACTATATGTAACTAGGTCAAATGGTCAAAAGGGTACCTCAACAAGATTACCTAATATACCTCTCGCACCTAACACTGAGAAGTGAAAGGTGGATCAAGCGGTACAGTGGTACAGCGGTAATTCAGATCTAAGGGTTATGTTTCCAACACAGCAGAGCCCATGACCGGTAAACCTTTTGGCAAGCCTCCAGCAAACCGTCCAGGAATAGCAGATTGAAAACACAGTGACTTAAAGTAACCATGCAAATGCAATGCCAAGAACATATTAGTGCAGATAAAAATTCACATCATGTTTCAAGTCAAGATCTCTAACTCCCAAGCAGAGTCGCCAGAAACTGTAGCTTGCTTTTTATGCTCCTTTCGGAAGATGAATAGCCCTACAGTTCGGACTCCCGTGATTCTAAACTTGATTTCACAAGTGCTATATGAAATAGTGAAAATACAAAAAGAGTCCAAATCTGACAATTCTTTTGGAAAATCGATGTTTGAATAAAATGATAAAAATGGACTGCTTTGCCAGATTTTAGAGTCGCCGCCTAAATATTTTTGGAAAATTTAGGAAACGCAAGACTCGTGCCAAAGGCCATTAGTCCATCATCACCAAAGTGTCTCGGCTTGGGAACTTAGGTACGAGAGGGGAAGGTCATGAATTGAGCACCCCACTCGCTCAATCAAAGATCGGCCTCTACTAATCATGATGTGATTTTTATTTACATTATATGCTCTTGTTCCGATTATTAGCTATTTTTACTATGTGACGCACACACAAATATAGACTAATTTGCAAGAATTGGAACATTTGATTTCGTTTTTTATTTGAAATCGTTTTGTGGATTTGCAACTTGAAAAGGTGGGCTTAAAATGGACACTAATCAAACTATCCCAATTCACGCAACTAGCCTTCATCCACAGGCATTCAAACAATTATATCATGTAAGCAATTAGCCTCATGGAAGTATGCTTCGACATGGTAACACAAACATTCGATGCAAGATGCTAAAACTCAAAATTACTTGCCTAGTACTCCGAGCCGAAACAAAGAAAATTAATTAGAAAAATAAGCATACTCCTAATTAATGCAATATGACTAAATGCAACACACACATCATGTATTTTATAGGCTCGACTATGAGCATGGTATATGATTTCATTCAAGACATGTGATAAAGCACATAGTCAAGTAATGAATTTGAACATTGCTATTGGGTTAGGATGACGGGCCGAACCTTGGACCATGCAATACAATGGATGCAACGTATAAAATGCTAATTTGAAAAATGATGTTCTATACTAACCATTGTAAGCAAGTAAGTAAAAGGGAGAAAGACGTGGGGTTGGAAGACAAACAACTTATTACGCAATTGCCCTCGTGCAAGATGGTGCAAATCAAAGTCCAAAAGTCCAAATTAAACTAATTATTACAAAACCAAATGAATAAATGAGCAAAGAAATAACTAGCTAACTACTCTATTACATCAAGGATAATCATGAGAAGTAAACTAACTATCTAAGTTAATTAGCTATAAAAAATTACAAATAAACAATAATGATAATTACAACACTAATAATTAACAAGACTAATTGTAACAATAACAATAACAATAACAATTACAACGCTAATAATTGAAGCATTAGTCTACAACATTGGGATAAGCAAGGATGCACAAGGGTTACATGCACAGTGTCCAAGAATAGCTCCGTCTGCCTAGGCCTACTCTGTTTCACCTTCAGCCACTACCCTCTGTTTTTTGCAAAACATACTGTTGACCAAACATTGATGGCCGTCCGTGCCTTAATTTCATGTAAAATCCTGTTTTGTGCTCTGAAGTGAAAACAATGCAAATAGAGTTGTTCTAGACTCTATTTGTCCCTCTCACACTTCTCTGTCATAGGAGAACCTCGGGAGAATGTTGGAATTGTTTCCAAAGCCATCAATGAACAAGTTGATTACTTAATGATTTCGGGTACAATTTGGACAAAAATCAATAAATGAAAGGAACAACAACCACCTCTCCCTTATATCATAGAGTGAACTCAAAGAGAAAGGTAGTGACGCTTCAAGGTTCATCAAAACATCATGAATTGATGTAAAATAACCCTTGACACAATAGATTCGGCATAACGTCCGGCCGAACCCAAGCAATATAACTCATTTTCTTTATGTGGGTTGGTTCATTTTAAGCCAAATTTATAAGTCTTTGCCATTCTTTAATCCATTAAGTCCAAGATAATTGTTACATCCATTGAAGATTACGTCCGCTAAGTGAGAAATATGTCAAATGGGAGGTGATTCTGAACATGAACAAGCGACTACATCGTTGACAATGAACCTCTGTAGAGATTAAGCCATTAAGCATAAATCACTAGTTCATGTTTTGAATAACTGTCAACCGATTGAAATAACTCTCAAATAAAAGAAATGAGTAGCAAGTTGATTTATTAAAATGAAGTTCTTAAACATGGAAATTAGTTAAAGAAAAGCTTATAACAATATACAACAAGCTATGTATTCAAACTTATGAGACAACAATCAAGCTAATCAAAGCATAAACTAACTAAACAACCTAAGATAGCCCTAAAATAGCCCTTAATGGATGAAAAACAGTGGCTCAAAGTGCATGAAAAGAGCCTACAAAGCTAAACAACAAAGAGAGAAAACAAAGCTAGTAAGTAAGAACAAGGAGGGGCGGCTAACCCCTCCATTTTTGAAACCTCAAAGCATGATTTTTAGCCTTTTTTAAACTTTGAAAAATAATTTAGAAAGCAAAGGAAAGGGTGTAAAAGCAAGGGTTTGAGCTATAGGCAAAGGTGTAAGAAAGAGTGTCAACTCTCTCTACCCTTTTGGTAGCTCTCCAAACCCAAACTTAAACACTTGGAAAAGAATCAAAACAACACAAAACTACAAGAACTAGATAGAAATAGATAGAACAAGAAGTAAAAAAGAGGATGACAAGCTTATACTTCTAAAAAAAGTGACCTTTTGTTTATGAATCAAACTAAGTCCCAACACACTCTCAATCTTGAATTATGGTGTTCAAGGCTCAACCAAGGTTCCTAGGCTAAGGTGTGAACGTGTATATAGTGTATAGATATAGGCTCAAGGTGATAGGTTTGCTCAAAGGGTTACTTGCACAAGAAAAAGGAGAAGAAGGAGCTCTCAAGAAGGTGTAGAGGCATTTTAGAAATTCTTCAACCCTCAAAACAGAGATATATGGCCGTTTTTATAGAATTTGAGCAAGAGGGGTCATAAATATCTTCAAAAATAGACAGCTGGCAAGCTCTCACCTAGAACAGTGTTTCTCACTACTAAGGCACGGCCGACCCTTAATGAGGCACGACCGGGCCTCAATGTGTTCCCCTGTTTTCCTGCTTCAGACTCAGCATTGGGTGGTACAAGGTGTAGAAATGAATTTCTTGGGTATAATCAGTGGAAATATGGAAGGTTTGGGATTATTTCAGAGCTTAAACATGGCCCCTTCATTGAGATCTCGAACCACGCACAACACCTCTTTCATCATCGAGTGTATTGGGAAAAGCGCTCGAGCCTTACGAGCGGTCAAAAATGGGGTGTCTACACCAGCTGACTATTTATTTAGCCAGTTCATCTGTTCATTCAGCCAGCTAGTTAATGAATCAGCCAGTTCGTCAATATTTCAGCTGTTGGACAACAAATCAGCAGGCCGGTTAATCAATTAGTCAGCCGATCAATTTTCAAATTAAAAATGGAAAACTGCAGAATTTGCGTAGGCTCAATGGCTTGTGCTTTGGAGTCTTGTTTTGAATGTCTTTCATTCCAGCAGGTGTAAATAAGTGTGTTTTGATTGCTTTTGCCCTTTTTTTCTTTTTTTTTTTCCCTTTCATTGAGTCATTTTTTTGATTTCTAGTCGATTAAGGGCTCAGTGTCCAATTTAGAACTCATTGAAATTCAATCATTCTCAATTTCAAAATTCAAAACAAATGGTTTCAAGTGTTGTGCCATTGCCATGATATGCAGAACGAAGCTTCTTTTATTAATAATTCAAGGTGAAACCCCGATTACAGAGTACAAAGGAAAACAAGAACATTTCAAAAAAAAAAACAAAACAAAACAAAACAAACAAACAAATAAACAAAAAGTTAAAGCATTAGTGCTCCTTCCTAAGCAAAAAAACCAAAAATTAAAATTAAAAAAAAAAAAAAGGAAAAAAAAAAAACGGAGGATGCAAGCATGGTTCACGATTTCAGCAACTTGTGTTTCTAGTAGCAAAGGGAATATGTTGACCCCTTAGGTTTATCGTTCACTTCTAATATCAGTTTTCCTGCCATATCTTCACTCCTTGGAAGCCTTTGAAGACTCTGCTTGGGCATTTGCAGAGCTTCAAAAGGAGATGATCCCCTACCGTCCATTAAATTATGAACCCAAGGAGCTTTGAATCGGGCTGCAGTGGTTGCTTGTCTTTTCAGCTCTGCATTTCGCTTTTTCAATTGGGTGATTTCTTTTTGAGCATCCTGAAACATGCTATGGAACAGAGAGAGTTGTGCTTTGAGCTGGTGCACCTCATTTGTCCTATTCTGCAGCTGACGAGACAAATTGGAGTCTGCAGTCACAGCTTCTACGCAGGACTTTAGTGTGTAGTAGTTGGCATCAATGTCAGACTGCGTTACCATTAGTTGCTCGACTGATAGCACAAGAAAGCTGAGAGCAGGGGCAGGGGCACTTTATCAAGGCTCAGAAGAACTAGTGTCAGCAACCTCGATTGGGGAATCGTTAAGGTCTGGGAAAAGGGAAAGAGTGCGGCAGGGAGAGGCCATAATTAGAAGAGAGTAATGCTAAACAATGGGGGATTTGCAGAGTAATGGCAAAAAGATAAAGTTGCAGCCTTCTGCTCTGTCTCCCTCGCAGGTTGTGGTTAAGAAGGAGAGGGTGGAGGAAAAAGAAGACAAGGGAGAGATCGTGGCAATTGTTGAAAATCAAGGGTTGGTTTGCTTGTGTCATCCAAGCATCGCGATTGTTGAAAATCGTGTGCTAGACGCGACATTTGAAGGAGACGGATGAGGGTGAGAGAGATAAGAACAAATGAGAGAAAGATAGATGTATTATGTATATATTGTGTATGTACACCATATGTTGTGTGTATGTATATATGTATGTATGTATGTATTTGTATGTATGTATCTCTATGTATATGTATATGTATATGTATATATCATATGTATATATATGTGTATGTCTGTATGTGTCCGTATGTCTGTATGTATCCGTATATATATATATAGTTTGTGTGTATATATGGTGAATGTATATGTGTATGTATGTAATACATATTTTTATATTTTTGTGTTCGTATACGTATATATAGGATGTATAAAAAAAATTTAAAAAAAATAAATCATCAAAAAGAATTTTGAAAAAAAAAAAAAAAAGAGAAGAAAATTTTGAAAAAAGCAAGAGAAGGCGAAATTCTATACATAGAAGGTCTGCCCTCAAGTTTTGGGGTTGAAAAAAATTGATTCAAAAGCTTAGTGAAATCCCAGACATCTTCTCTACCTTCTCAATTATAGATACAAGATAGATACATCTTTGGAGATCAAACTTGAAGCTTCCTACTGAGATTTTGAGCTCACTTTCAGAGACTTGAGAATGCTTTGAATCAAGTTTGCTTAATCAAGAGCATCCTCTCTTCAAGAGGTATATGCTTTGGCCATCTTCTCCTTTGTTTATACTACTCTTTTTATTCTTTTTACTTTGTTTATACACTGTTTTGGACTGTTTTCAAAGGCTAAAAATATGTGATTTAAAGTTTCAAATGTGGAGGGGCTAGCCACCCTTCTTTCGCTTGCTTACTAGGCTTGTTTTCTCTCATTTTTGTTCAAGTTTTCTACCATTTTCAAAATGATTTTCAGCACTATTTTGTGCTATTTAGGGGCTATTTAGTGTGTTTATTTAGTTTATTCTTTGAACACTATGCTTGTGTTGTTGTAAGTCCTCATGGATTTGGGTGTTTAGGCCATAGCAATCCATTTGAATTGATAGCTTACATAGTTGTCATGTAAATACTCACACTTTTGTAATAATCACCTTTGCATAATCATCTCTGCAACCTCCCTCCATTCTTTGCTTCTTTTGATTAAAGAGTTGAATCAAACAAAAGATTACCGCCCAAGGCATAAGAAAGAGACCTTTCATGCTAAATGGTGTAATCTCTTCGGAGGTTCATTACCAGTGCATTACATCTCTCTTGTGCCAAACGTGATTACTTGTTTGATACTTCTCTTTATCACTGGTGCATTACTTCTAAGGGACTAACTTTCTAGTCAGACCCTTGGAAATCACAAAGGAAAGTGTCATTATAGCTTATTATCAAGTTTGGATTTGGAGTCATTATCGCTCATTTTGGGTTTGATTTAGAATCCATTATCGCTTGTAAATGAGTTTGATTCTTCCTTTGTAACTTCCCCCCCATAGAAAAGGACTTGAAAAGCTCATTTCTCGGGTTAAGTCATGCTTGCTATTCTTTATTGCTTTTGGACTTAATGGATGTATTCATCATTTTTGGACAAAAACGAAGAAAAGATAAGAAATGGAAAGGTAATGTAAAAGGGCTAATAAAAATGGAGTAATAAAATTGGGTTAGGTTCAATCGGACGTTATATTGAATCTATTGCATCTTGAATCATTGCATACTTTTTAGTGATGTTCAATGATTCACGAAGCAATGTCTACCCCTTCCCTTGAGGTAACTCCATGATAGAGAGGAGGTATTGTCTATCTCTTGGTTAATTTATTGAGCTTTTGTCCTATCAATTCTAAGATCATCACGCAACAAATTTGCGACAATTGATGATTTCTGAATCGAATCTACTCCTTCCTTGATCATCTTCATGACAGGAAAGGGTAGAGAGGATAAACATCTCTTGGAAATACTCTGTTTTTGCTCTGTTTCAACTCTGTGGCAGCAAGGCATTTCCCAAAAGTAGTGGCCATCTGGCCACCATTCAATACGACCAACCACTCTCTCAAGTCGGCTGGCCCTCCATTTTGTATAGGCAGTGGCAGTTTTACAGCAGAATAGAGCAAAATCTGAGGCCAAAACAGAATAATTTTCTGACTGCAAACAGAGCAAATTCTGGCAGCAAACAAAGAGGTTTCCAGGAGGATGTTCTCGATTGTACATGTGGTTCCTCGCCTTCCGTTCAAGTCCATTAAATTAGCGCTTTAATATTAGTATGTGTAATTAATTAGTTGGCTTCATTCGAATTTGTAATAGCTAGTTGATTTAGTTAATTCATTTGGTGTTGTCATAATTAGTTTAATTAGGACATTTATTCGGACCCTCTTGTGCAAGGGAAAATTTGTAACACTTGTAATATTTATATATCTTCCAACCCCTATTTCTTTCTCCCTTTTATTTATATGCTTATCATGGTAGCATCATATTTTTTGTTTCATATCATTACCATGTGTTGCATCCATTTTTGCATGCATTAGGTTCGGTTCATCATTCTAACGTTGTCATCATTTCCTACTTGCTTGAATACATGCGTTGTCGCATGCTTTGAGTTGATCCATATGACACTTTAAATAGACTGAACCTAGTAGTTGCATTTCGTATGTGTTGCATTAATCACGTGCATAGTAGAGCATGCATTTTTCTAATTATTTTCTTCTCTTTGGCTTGCCTCGATTGAGTACTAGGTGAGTATTTCTCGCTTTAGCATATTGCATGTGTGTTTGTGTTGCCACATCAAGCATATTACCATGAGGCTAAATGCTTATTTGATATACCTCTTTGAATGCTTGTGGATGAAGGCTATTTTGCTTAAGTTGGGATGACTTTGATTAATGTACGTATAAGCTCGCTTTTTCATGTAGCACATATTCAAAACCCTTTTCAAATAAACATAAAATCAAAGCATTCCGAAGTAAATGACGTAGTCTATACTTGTGTATCTCACCTAGTAATTTAGCATAATAAATTAGAACATGAGCATATACTGTCCATAAAAATAACATCATGATTAGTATAGGCCGATCTTTGATCGGGTGAGTGGGGTGTTCAATTCATGACCATTCCCTCTCATACCTAAATTCCCGAGCCGAGACACTTTGCTTATGACAGAGAAGTGGCCTTTGGCATAAGTCACGGGTTTTCTAAATTTTTCAAAAATATTTAGGTGCAACTCTAAAATCTGGCAATGCAATCCATTTTTGGCATCTCTGATGATAAATGGATTTTCTAAGATTTGCTGGACTTGGACTCTCATATGTGTTTTTCCATTTCATGTTGCACTTGTGAAACCAGATTCAAAACCACGGGAGTCCAAACTCTAGGGCTATTGTATCCGAGGAGACTAAACCCCTCCTAGGAGCACAAGAAACCGACTACAGTTTCTAGCGACTCTGCTAAGGAAATTAGAGAACTTGACTTGGACTTCATGATGTGACATTTTATTTACAGATATATGTTCATTGCATTGCATTTGCATGGTGCTCTTAAGTCACTGTGTTTTACATCTGCTATTCTTGGTTGGCTTGTCGGAGGCTTGCCTAAAAAGCTTGCCAAAAGGCTGGCCGGTAATGGGCTCTGCCATGTTGGAAACACAACCCTTGGATTTGGATTACCGTCGTACCGCTTGATCCTCCTTTCACATCTTGGTGTAAGGTGTGAGAGGTATATTAGGTAATCTTATCAAGATACCCCTTTTGACAAATCGGTCTAGCTGCATATAGTAAAACCATAGTGACAATTCTAACCTAGGACAGGATGCTCACTGGCATGCAAGATGTTGTGAAACTACTTGCTTGAAGTAGTGAAACCCTAGATCATGCCAAATCTAGGATAGGGTAACCCTACCCCTTCATGGGGGGTGTTTTGGCTCTCTTTACTTGGTATGTGCTTTACAATGAAACTGTACAAGGGTACTTCATATTAGTGGTACAGTTGATATCTATTTGTGAAGGAGAATTCAACAGGGAGTACAGTCTTACAGCTTTGATCACATCTATTCTAATAGAATTTGTACTGAGGTGCTGTTCGTTTGCTTTTTCTTTATTTCTTTTGCTAGGTAGTCTAAAACTATAGCTTCAAAAAGTTCTGATATCCCCCAAGTACTCTGGACTCGTGTCAGAAGACTTTGTAAGGTTGGAGATCTTGTTCAGGGATAGCCATTGTTTGCCTCACTGTTACCAGTTGCAAGGCAAAGAAGGGTTAGACAAAGTTCACCAATTCAGTTATTTCAACAATCACCCCTCAGTTCACCTCAAGCACAGTCACCTACTCCTAGAATGACTCAGTATCCACCATCAGATTTGGAGGAATTACTAATCTGTCTGCAGCAGTCAGTTGACTCACTCCAGCATGACATAGCCCGCCAAGTTGAGGTCACGAACAGGTTGCAACAACAGTAATAGCAGCCAACTGCAGCTTTTGTTTTGCACACAGCTAACGTGACTATCCTTATGCTCACTGCGGCTGTCAATGCTGATGTAACTCAGGATCCACAAGCCAAGGGTGTTCCGATTTTTCCTGTCCAAACAGATCCAATTCCAGTATAGAAGTCTAGAACCCCAGTTCACCAGACTGAGGCACCTTTTGAATTCGAGGTTGACCCAACCACGCTTAAAGTTAACAAACTAGAAAAACTGTTCAAGAAGGCACAGGGGGTTAACTCCATTCCAGATATAGAGGATGGATATACTAAATCTGTAGTTACTTTGCTGGAGCGGTTCAAAATGTCGCATATTGACCGCTTCGATGGCGCTGGAGACCCAATGGTACATCTACGTCTGTTTTCCGATATCCTACATCCAATGGGTTTGACCAGACTTCAGAAGTTGCCACTCTTCGGCCAAACCATGTCTGGTATAACTGCCGTCTAGTATGCTAAGTTGGTGGACTCTATGAAATAGAACTGGGAGGAATTGACCGAATCTTTTATTACTCAATATTCATACAATACGCAGATCAAGGTCACAAACTCGTGATCTTGAGGCAACGCTTCAGGAACCGAAGGTGGGCTTCTCAGAATTTGTAACCAAGTGAGGGCCAAGGTATTAATGATGACCACCAAACCCTCAGAAAATGACCAAATCCGGATGGTTGTCCAGAATTTTCATGGCAAGTTGCTGCAAAAAATGATCATTCTCCCCTTATTCACATTCAAGGAACTTCATGAAATGGGAGTTCAGATTAAAGACGCAATGAAATAGGACATCATCACAGATAACAAGGAGCCGGCCAAGAGGCCTTTTATTCGTAATTTCAATGCTACCAAGGATAGTACAACTGCGAGGCCTTCAGAAGTGAGCATTGTCACCACCACCAAAACGGTCGACTCCTTTGCCAATGTGAGCCCACAAACTTCCAACCCTACCCAACCTCCAGGTAGAATTTTCAACCAGCTCTACATGACTCTATCTCGAGCCATGTAGGTGTTAATCAAAAAGGGGCATCTAAAACCCCTAGAACCTAGACCACTTTCAGACCCTCTCCTAACCAAGAATGATCCCACCAAATATTGTGCTTTCCATCAACAACACGGCCACAAAATGGACCGGTCCTTCTGCTTACATCATGAGATTTAAGATCTCATCGACAACAAAGTAATAAATCCATCCCAAAACCAGATGAGACCACCAACCCACTCCTTGTCCACAATCAAGTCCCCCCACCCAAAAATATCCACCTCATCCATACACTGCTGCCCACCTTCGACCCGAGCGTCTATATCACCCCCTCCCACCGACTAAAGTCGATGTTGTTCATCCCTGATAGCACAGACCTATGCTTGATGAACACATCCAACCCATAATCTGAGCCTCACAAATCTGTGGTGACAACGCCTGAAGAAGAAAAGGTTTTGATCTCAAAGGGAAATGCCAGTCTATCACTGGAAATTTTTGGGGAATTATCTGAGGGGAAGTATGACCCGAGCCACTACATTGTTCCTGTTACTAAAACCAACCCTGAGGTAGTACTACCGACCTCAGTGGACGTTAATGTGGTTAGAGAAGACGACCCAAGCCAAGGGTTGGATGATCTTGCGGATCTTGAAGAAGATTTGGACAACCTCCAATTCTTCGAAGAACAGAACCAAGGCAATGTGCAGATCAATTGGTTTGATCTGAGCCTGTCGATTGAGTGATGAATCTAACAAAGAAGTGGAAACCAGAGTTAAACTGGAGAAAAATAAATTCGTCATAGCTGAGGTAGGTGGAGAAGCCAAAGAAAAAAGGAACATGCCAAAGAGTAGTAGTACAGAAAAATAAACCCAACCTTACAGAAATTTTAATTGCCAACCAATTACCAGATGATTTTGTTGAAGTTCTTTCAGTCTCAATGAAGAGTACTTTTACTGGTGGCTTTGCTTAGGAGAAACTTATAAATAATAATAGATACGAAATAATTCAGAAACTGAGTTTCATTAAGTAAATGAGAACTTACAATGACCCAGCCTCGAAGAGGTTCACAGCGATAAACTACTTGAAACTACTACTAAGAAATGCAATGCAATATAGGAATTGAAGAACTGGAAAGAAAAATATGAAGTAAATAATTGGTTTGTGGATCTTCTTCTAGGTCCTCTTCTGTTGACCTTCTCTTCTATTTATACTCTATAATGGTAACCGTTGAAATGCCCTTCCACGATCACTAGTCATGGCCTTGAATAGTTTGCTCCCACTATGTCATTCTTGTAGTTGGGCTTCCCTCCTGAATTTGAATTTAAATTGTGAGTAACCGTTGGGCCACCTCATCTTACGTCTTCTAATTGCTTCAATGTTACGCAGATCCATTGCTACCAATATGAATTGCCATGTGTATGTCGCTGACTGGAGACTCATATCAACTCCCCAAATTGCCCTTTAAGAGCCACGTGTTAAGCTGCGATTGGCTTATACAAAATATATAGCCAACAACTAGTAAGGATTTTCTAGAATGAAGTTTCTCTCTTTTATATACATATTTAAAATTAAAAAAAATAAATAAATCTCTTTTGGTCGTTATTTTGCATTGAGAATTATCATGCTAATCTTTGCTGTCATAGAATGCTGATGTTTAATCTCTGTCGCTTTAAACGTTGCAGACATACTTAGTAGTTATTCTAGTTAATTCACTAGTCACCCTCATGGCGGTGGTGACACACTGACACTCATGCATGAGTCAAGCCCTTTTGAGAATGCATTGTGTCACATTGTTTAAATAGAGATATTGCACTAGATGCAGGTATTTTGGGAAGCTTTTAAGAGGGCTTCAAATGGGCCCAATCCTTCTCAACCTAGACTAATTCACTGGTCTTTTCCACCTGTAGGTAAACTCAAACTTAACACAGATGGATGCTCTAAAGGAGACCCAGGCCAGGCTGGATATGGAGGACTACTGCGAGATGAAACTGGCACTTGGCTATGGGCATACTATGGCAAACTAGGCCACTGTTCAAGTTTGGAAGCTGAAATATGGGGCATATATAAGGGACTCACCATCCTCTTCCAAAAAGGCACGATGAATGTGGAAATTGAAACAGATTCTGAACAAGCTATCATCCAACTCCAAGATGAAGACACAAGGCCCTCATTGAAGACACAATGCTCCTCCTGAAGAGATGCAACTGTTCTCTCAGCCACTCCTTTCGCGAGGGGAACAGAGTTGCTGACAAACTAGCAAATTTGGGAGTAGCCTAGGATGATCATGTGGTAATATTAGAAGATCCACCTGATGAAGTAAGATCTCTAGTCATTGATGACATGACTGGAGTAAGTCTTGTGAGGGACTAAATTTCCTATATTGTAAGGATACTTTATCTTCTATTTGCTCTTAATTCAGTTGAATCAGAAAAAAAAAAAAAAAAAAACAAATGGGCCTAGCCCAGGAAGTCTTTTTGTGAGAAGCAATAATTTTATGAGTCCTCAGGAAGCCCATGTGAATAAAAGACTGCTGACTTCAAGATTCTATCCAAATAGGTTAATTCCTTATTGGAAACTGAAATCAAAGCCATGTTATGTTGTATCCTGTTTCTAACTGCTTTGTTTCTTCCCATTAATCCTTTCTATTGTTTTCTTGATTAATTTGGTTTTCAGTTCGTCTTAATCACCCACGAGATCAGTCTGGGTCTATCCACTAGGTTTAAGTCACCCACTTTCAACCCCTGTCCAGAGTAAGTCCTTAGGGTTAGGCAGTGTTGGACATTTCGAATAGGGTCTGTACTCAAACCTCTTTGGTCTGTGATAACCTGACTAGAATAGGGTCTGTATTAAGATATCTGTAAAACTGATTAATTAACAAGAACAATGAATCGATTATTTAGAAGTAACTCATCAGTCAGTTCTAGGTCAACTACATTATCATCCATACCTAATCAAGGATTAGTAATAAATGAAGAAGATGTTGAAATACAAAATGATCAAATTAATACAGGATGGAATATACCAAAATTGCAAATTAAAGAAATTTATAAAACTACTTTTTTACATAATATTTTTAAAGTTGCATTACATGTTAAAACAATTGAACAAGTTTATGCTTTAGAAAAACCCCGAGAAACCTGTAGATTATTTGATGCTAAATTAATTAAAAGACATTTAAATAATGGTTACAATTTTATGCATATTGGTTTAATTCAAGTTGGTGTTAATCCATTAACCATAGTTGGTAAAAATACATCTGTTTTATTATGTTTAAGAGATGCTCGTTTCCTCAATTACAATGATAGCCTAATGGGTATGATGGAAACTGGTCTTCATAAAGGTCCAGTACATTTTAATTGCTTTCCTGATTTTACACTAAGTTTACGAGATCCACATATTTTAGATGCATTAACATTAAATATTCAAATACATGGTTCATTTACTAACATGAAAGAAAAAGTTCATAATATTGCTTTAATATATCGTGTTCATTATAAGTGCATGCAAACTAATCTAAATGTTCATGCTTTGCATAAAAGTCCTCGAGATAAAACCCTCCTAATTCAAAGTAGTGATACTCATGAATCACATATTATGTCCCACAAATGATTGAATGGAAAAATATTGATTTACCCGATCAATGGATTACTGTTAATGAAATTACAAACATAATCAACAACAATCTTCAGAACAAGACATCCAAGATATTCAACAATACAATGATGGTTCTGTAGCATTAAATTCAATCGTAGTCAATCCTCTAGACATAGTACATCTAGTGTCCCTACTGAAATTGAAACTGACGACGAAATATTTAATACTCCTTTATTAAGAAAAAATAGTCGATTACATCTTGGACAAACACTGGTCCTTCAACTCAACATAAATTGAAAGGAATTGATAATTCTACAACTTCCCAAATTAGTAAACCTATTTATTCTGCACACACACATTTCCCTGAAGAAGAAGTTGCTTCTACTAATTCTCCAACTCAAACTGATTTTGAAGAATTTACACCACCTATCAACCCTCAATTAATGGCAATTAAAAAAGACTTTACTCCTAATCTTGATAAATTACTTATTGAGTTTAAATCACACCCCAATAGAGTTCAACGACATGCTTACTATGCTAAATATAATTCTGCTCAAATGTCTCAAATTTCTCGACAATGGTATGATTTTATGATTACATATGGTTTTGAATTACCTTTATTAGAGTATGTTGACAAATATTACAAACAGCTTAATATAATCACAAAATATAAATGGAAAACTTCTGCCACTACTTCTGTTAGTTCTAGTCATCCTCCTTTAGAAAAAATACTTCTTCATCAACAAGGTTCTGAAATCCCTGCGTCACCTTTCAAATTACCTGGTACTGATAATGAAATTAAAAAAGTCATTGAACAAAATAATTATACTAATCAATGTTTAAGCACAATTGGTAAACAATTAGACAAAATAGAAACTAATTTAGAAACTGTCCAAACTTCATCCTCTAAAACACCTTAGATTCACCTTTACTTAACCTACCCACTAATCGTTCTAAAAGAACTAGTTTAGTTACTAATGATCATTCTACTGTCCAAGCTATTGAAAAATTATTCACTAAATTATCTACAACTGATAAGGCTTCACCTTCTAACGATAATGCTTCACCTTCTAAAGATAAAGGTCTTACTGTTCTAAATCAACAATTTGATATGGATCCAACTTCTACTCAATCTGACACTGATAATGACATAAATGAATTAGCTCAACAATTCCAATCTACTCATCTTACAAAAATTCATTATCCCAAAGTTAATCCCCAAACTACTAAAAATTGGTATACAAAACCTACACCTCCTGATCTTCAATTCGAAGAAACTAATCTCAATAATCAATTTTCTGTCTCTGCTAAACGATTATACGAATGGAATATAGATGGTCTTAGTGAAGATCAAATTCTCCAAAAATTAAATCATTTATCTATGATTTCTAATAGTTATCTCTCCAATTATCCCCAATAATCTCAATCTGAAATTGTTACTCTAATTACTTCTGGGTTCACTGGTATGCTCAAATCTTGGTGGGAAAAATATTTAACTGAAACCCAATGCGAATCTATAATATATGCTAATCAAACCGATGAAAATGGTTTACCTATTTTTGATGAAAATATTGGATGTTGCCACCCTGATGGTATTAATGCCTTAATCTATACTATTGTTAGACATTTCATAGGTACACCCACTAATATTTATTCTCGCATACATGATCAACTTAGTAACCTTACTTGTCGAACCTTAAGTGATTTTGCTGGTATAAAGATGTATTTACCTCTCGAGTAATGTTAAGAGAAGACTGTACTAAATCATTTTGGAAAAAAACTTATTAATGGATTACCTAGTCTATTTGCTCATAAAATTCGCGATGTTCTTAGTCAACCTACTGGTGTTATAGAATATGATAATTTAACATATGGTGATATAATTAGTACTATTCAAAAAGAGGGATTAAAGATGTGTATTGATCTTAAACTTAGTCAAAAAGCTACTAAAGATAAACATAAAGCTAAATATGAATTAGGAAATTTCTGTGAACAATATGGATTACCTCCTGTTGCACCCTCTCGTAGGAAATCACATAAATACTCTAAACATAAAAATAAATCCAAATATTATAATAAATACAAAAAGCCTTATTCACCTTCCAAATCCAATGATAAATTTTATACCAAACCCAAGAAGAAACATCATAAATCTAAATCACATCCGAAATCTAATAAAGATATTACCTGCTATAATTGTGGTCAAAAAGGTCATTATGCTAATAAATGTAAAGAAAAACAAAAACTAAAAGATAGAGTTAACCAACTCCAAATTAATGAAGAATCCAAAATTCAGTTATTTGAAATCTTTCAATTAAATCAATCTGATAATGATTCCTCTTCTGTTCCTCCATCTACATCTAATTCCCCTTCTAATAGTGATAATTCTGATTCTGATAATCAAATTACCTTAGGATGTAATGATGTTTGTTGTAAACCAGTTAAACAAATTTTTGTTCTTACCAAACATACTCAAGAAGAATCTGCTTTAATTGACTTAATTAGTAAATTAGATGATCCTAATTTAAAACAACAATATTGATAAATTAAAAGCTTTACTACTTCAATCGGATACTAAACCTAAGTTTAATAAACCTATTATTAGTTTATCTAAGACCTTAGAAAAATTTAAAAATAAAACTAAAGAAGTTACCCTTCAAGATTTACAATCTGAAATCAATCAAATTAAACAAACTATCCGAGACCTCCAATCTAAAGATAACAAATTAGAAAATGAAATCATTAATCTCAAACTTAATCAAAATTTAAATAATTTCCAACCTAATCCAAAATCACCTCATGAATCTGAACATAATTCTGATCCTGATTCTGATCATACTAATCCAACTAAACTCATATTTGATAATCGACCTCAATCTACTAACCTTGAAGATAAACGATTAAATTTACTCAATAAAATCTATATGCAAAAATGGTACTCAAGAATTAAAATCATAGTTGAAGATTTTGAATTAGAATTAGTTGCTTTAATTGATACTGGTGCTGATTTAAATTGCATTCAAGAAGGATTACTTCCCACTAAATATTATGAAAAATGTCAAGAGAAATTAACCTCTGCTAATGTAGTAAAATGCATATTAAATACAAGTTACCTAAAGTGCATGTTTGTCAAAATAATGTTTGTTTTAAAACCACATTTGTTTTAGTTAAAAATATGACTGATAGAATTATTTTAGGCACACCATTCATATCTTTGTTATATCCTTTTACCACTTCTAGTGAGGGAATAACTACTCATGTTTTAGGACAACCTGTCACATTTAAATTCTTATTTCCACCTGAAATGTTATAATTAAATTAATTACAAGATTGTTCTATTTCTCATACTATTAATAGATTAACCCGACACATTAATTTTCTTAAAGAAGAAATTAATTATAAAAGAATTGATCAACAGTTAACTAACCCAGTTCTAATTTCTCAAATTAGTGATTTTAAATTAAAACTTGAATCAACTGCTTGTTCATCTTTACCTACTGCATTTTGGCATAGGAAAAAGCATGTAGTTACTTTACCATATATTAAGAATTTTAATGAACAACAAATACCTACTAAATCTCGACCTATTCAAATGAATCATGAATTATTAGAAATGTGTAAAAAAGAAATTAATGAATTATTAAAAAATAGAATTATCAGTCCTAGTAAATCCCCATGGTCTTGTCCTGCTTTTTATGTCAATAAAAATGCTGAATTAGAACGAGGTGTTCCTCACTTAGTTATTAATTACAAACCATTAAATGCTGTTCTAGAATGGATTAGATATCCTATTCCCAATAAAAAAAGATTTAATTAAACAACTTAGTCAAGCTCTTATTTTTAGTAAATTTGATTTAAAATGTGGTTTCTGGCAAATTCAAATTCATCCTAAAGATAGATACAAAACTGCTTTGAATACACCTTTTGGTCAATATGAATGGAATGTCATGCCATTTGGTTTAAAAAATGCTCCTAGTGAATTTCAAAACATAATGAATGACATATTTAACCCATTTAGCCATTTTTCAATTGTTTACATTGATGATATATTAATTTTTTCAAAATCAATTAGTGAACATTGGAAACACTTAACTGCGTTCTTTTATACAATTAAAAGTCATGGTTTAGTCATCTCTGCTCCTAAAATTAAATTGTTTCAAACTAAAGTTAGGTTTTTAGGTTACGACATTCACCATAATACTATTCTTCCAATTAGTCGCTCTATTGAGTTTGCTTCCAAGTTTCCTGATGAAATTCTTGATAAAACTCAATTACAAAGGTTCTTAGGCTCTCTCAATTACATTGCTGAATTCTATAAAGATCTTCGGAAAATCTGTCAACCTCTGTTTGATAGGTTAAAGGATAATCCTCCTCCTTGGTCTCCTACTCATACTGCTGTAGTTCAACAAGTCAAACAATATGTTAAGTCTCTTCCTTGTCTTGGTATTCCTACTGAGAACTCATTCAAAATTATTCAAACTGATGCTTCTGATATTGGTTATGGTGGCATTCTACTTCAGAAAGTCACTCCTCAATCACCTGAACAAATTGTTCGTTATCATTCTGGTGTTTGGAATAAAGCACAATTAAATTATAGTACTACCTGTATTAATTTGATCATTTTGTATTTCAACATCTTCTTCATTTATTACTAATCCTTGATTAGGTATGGAGGACAACGTAGTTGACCTAGAACTGACTGATGAGTTACTTCTAAATAATCGATTCATTGTTCTTGTTAATTAATCAGTTTTACAGATATCTTAATACAGACCCTATTCTAGTCAGGTTATCACAGACCAAAGAGGTTTGAGTACAGACCCTATTCGAAATGTCCAACACTGCCTAACCCTAAGGACTTACTCTGGACAGGGGTTGAAAGTGGGTGACTTAAACCTGGTGGATAGACCCAGACTGATCTCGTGGGTGATTAAGACGAACTGAAAACCAGATTAATCAAGAAAACAATAGAAAGGATTAATGGGAAGAAACAAAGCAGTTAGAAACAGGATACAACACAACATGGCTCTAATACCATTCACGCGGAAGTAGCAAGCAGACGAAGAATCATGGATTACAAAATCAAAGATGATTCAAATAAACAGAATTGGAAAGCACTTAAACCAAATTCATTTGAACATAAAACTTAAATAAATACATAAATACAGAAAATAACTTACAATTACAATTGTAGCAACTGCAACGATCTTAATTGGGTTACAAAACGGGAGAAGGTAACTCTCACTCAGAGCTCTCTGGTTTTCTTAGAAGAATGCTATGTTTTTCTGAAAATTCCAGAGTGCCGAGTGATTCCAATTGATTACAATATATAGGAAAATAAAACTAACTATGCAGCATGTGACTTGGTTGATTGATGAAGGCAGCTGGCAGCATTGAAGACTGAGCAGAGCTGTCGGTTGCTTTCGGTGGAGTGATTGCACGAATATGCAACTTTAACAAAAGTTGATTGAGTGAATAGTGACGGTGAATAGTAAAAGTGAACAGTAACTTTTACTATTCATCACTTTTGGTGGAACACGTGAATATAGGAATCAATATAGATACAAAATAGCAGCTTTTCTCAAAAGAGTATTGATTGAAGCTATTTTGTATTTATAGGGAATCCTATGTTGATCAGGCATATGGGTCCTGAGCATCTTGGAACTCGGATCTGCCATATGAGATGGGTTAAGTAGTTGATCCTTCAGAAGATTGTAACTGGTCTGAACTGTCTTCTGAATTTTCTGAACCGGTTGATTGAGCTTCTCCAGCTTGATCTGTTAATTGGCGGGCTAACTGGAGCAATTCATCTCTGGATAACTTGGGCTTGACCTTTGATTTAGCTTTGGGCTGAGCAGGAGGTGAAATGGACTTAGCCTTAGCTTTGGACTCCTTAGCTTTGGATTTTGATTTGGGCCGTGAATGTTCCTTGGGCTGGGCCAGAACTGCAGGAACTTTGGATTTAGCCTTGGATTTTGATTTGGATGATTTGGGCTTGGAACCACTAGAAGAGGGGCTTCCAAGATTGATTGGAGGAAGACTGGGCTGACTTCCTTGGCTGATTGCAGCAGTTGGATTTTGCTGAGCCTTGATCATAGAAGGAGTTGGAGCACATTGATCAATGGGGAACTCTTCTTGAATAATTTCAAAAATTTGGGGCACATTGTACTTAGCCCACCATTTGACTGAATGTTGACGGGTGATTATGTTGCCATCAATTCCATAATGCCATTTAAATATCCATGGGAGTTTATATTTGGATATAAAAATTAACAAAGATGGAAATTGTCTTTGATAAGTGGTGAATGGGTAAACGGAGGAGAAATAGTTAACTAGTTCAATGAGATCACCAGGAAGGATGTCTGAAATGGCACCATAATGAGTCCACCATCTCAGAAACCAGGTAGGTAATTCAGATTTGAATTTCTGATCAAAGGAGATGAACCAAGAGTGACTAAAAGTTTTATTTTGGTACAAGAAGATCTTGAACCAAGCATCAACATAATCATGGTAATTGTACTGAATAGAGTGACCAGGTAAATCTCGAAGCTGATAAGGAGGACCACATTCAGCTTGGGAAACAATACTGTGAATGTAAATGGAATGATACAGAACCTTGCTAGCATAGGTTCGATCATAAATAGGTTTGATCAAGACTGATTGATGATGGATCAAAATATCTTTGTAATAGGTGAGTGTTTTCTCTGGATGTGAGAGGATGAAATGGCATCCAGAGCCAAAATGGGATTTAGCAATTTCGTGGATTACTTGGCCTTTAGGGTGACTGGGTTCTATATAGAACAGATTAGTAGTGTGTGATTTGGTATAATCAGATCGAGATGACCTGACTGGGTTAGCAGGGAATGGAGTAACTGAGACTGATTGGCTTGAAGCAAAAGGATCAGTAGCCAAAGCAGTGGAGTAATTAGGCCTGGGGATATTACCAAGGATTTGGTAACGGTTGATCATTTGAATGGGTTGAGGGTATTGTCCTACTAACTCCAAAGGAGGAGGAACAAAAGGTTGACTAGAAGGAACCAAAGCCTTAGAAGGAGGCCTTGGGCGAGACATCTGTTGAAGCAAGAAACAATGATTAGTAGCAGAGATTAACAACTAGAGAAAAGATCTAAATAATTCTAGTAATAATGTAAATGATTGTAATAATCATGTCGCAGAGTACGACGGGCTTTAATCTGATGGTAATTGATGTATTGGGCTCTTTTAGTAGTTGGTCGAGCTGATTTGAGACGGTTAATACGGTGGTTAACTTGGTGGATCAGGGTTTGGTAATGGGTAATTTGGGTTTTTAAATATGGAATATGTGGAGTAGCACTCATCCCTTACCCCCCTGTAAAATTCCCGAGTGAGAAAATCAGGCACGGAATTTTGACAACCAGGTATATAGGTAATATCAAAATCAAAAATACTTAAAATAGATTGCCAAAGGGCAAAAATCTGTTTACTAGTAAGATTTTGAACATCTTTTTCCAAAACATATTTAGGCCCTCTCTATAATCCTTATTTTTTGCAGTATTGTTTCATGTGATTTCATTAGTTTTTCTTAACTAAATTTGTAAATATTAGCTTTTTAATAGTATTGAAAAAACTATTAAATATTTGTAAAATATTGTTGCTATATGTGCTATCCCCATTTAAGATGATACGTTGGTTGGTCCACGGAGGGGCAAGGTAAACACTGAATTTGGAGTCCTGAATTTGGACGCAACATGCTGGCGAAGTGTATATTGGTAGTTGTGCTCTAAATGTGCAGAATAGAGGGAGTGGTTTTCTTTTTCTATATTATTTAGTGATATCATCAACTGCTTGCTGTTTTTCGGTACTATGTTGTTACCAAATCAAAATTGGAATCTAAGTAGCTCAGACATGGACATGGACATTTAAATTTTAAAAAATCATGACATGCAGGGAGACACCTACAACATATCTAATTTTATATATTTATTATATATCATATATTTAAATATTATATATTTATTCTCATCAAATTTGTTAACCTTGGGTTTGCTACTTTGGAGGAAAAAAAGGGAGCACAATGTGTCCCCAGCATGTCTGTCTCTGACACGACCTCCTCCGGAGAGGTGTTTGTGCCTCATAGATTGTGATCAATGAGCATCCCTGCCAGAAGTGTGGCAGGCTTTATGGGAGCACACTGTTGCTTCTCTCTCTCTCTCTCTCTCTCCTCTGTTTGTTACTGGAATTGAAACTGCCTTGTTATTTGAATGCCTGAAATACAGCATTATTGTTAAATTCCCCCAAAAATTGTATCCATCACAAAATGGGTACATTTCTCAGAATCATCAGTTACCGCTCTTGACTTCGCCATTTAAAGTGGCTTTCTGCTTGCTTCTAGTGTTACAGTGAACTTTGACAGTTGTAATTGAATTATATTTGGTTTTTAGAGTGTGGTTGATTTATTTGCATATAATTGTCACCGTCCAGATGAATTATATGTATCATCTTATCATTTTTGGCTGATGTCTGCAGTCATGCAAATTCCTCATTTGTGCTATGTTTTGCCTTAATTGTAGATTATAGAATTATGCCAAGTGTTGTGCTTGACGGTATATCATTATTATTGAAAGATAGTTGCATCTATAGATGCCCACACCTTAAAATCCTATTAATTTAGGGCTGAGTCAGCGAGCCATGTGTCAAAGTACAAGGATATGTAGATGTCCGCATATGCAATGCGAACACCTTGAAATCCTATTGACTTAGGGCTAAGTCAGCCTGCTATGTGTCACAGTACACGGATACATAGATGTTCACATGTTAGATGCGAACACCTATAAATGCCCTAGATGAACATTTGTTTACATATTTTATCCCTTTTCTGCTAACTTCAGCCTCACTAATCTGTTATCCTTTGCCTCGAATTTCAGGCAAAGTTTTGTGATGAATGTGGAGCTCCATATTTGAGAGAGACCTCTAAGTTTTGTTCGGAATGAGGCGTTAAGAGGTTAGGAACCTGACTTGTAGTGTGGTATGTAAAGTTTGGATTGGTAGACAATATTTAGTTTGTGATTTTATAGTGTTTGACTTCCGGATAATTTTGAGATACTCCTTTGAAACAAATGCAAAATATTTTGAGATACTCCATTTGTTTAGCCAGTTCATCTGTTCGTTCAGCCAGCTGGTTAATGAATCAGCCAGTTCGTCAATTTTTCAGCTGGTTGGACAACAAATCAGCAGGCCGGTTAATCAATTAGTCGACCGATCAATTTTCAAATTAAAAATGGAAAACTGCAGAATTTGCGTAGGCTCAATGGTTTGTGCTTTGGAGTCTTGTTTTGAATGTCTTTCAGTCCAGCAGGTGCAAATAAGTGTGTTTTGATTGCTTTTGCCCTTTTTTTTTCTTTTTTTTTCTTTTTTTTTTTCCCTTTCATTGAGTCATTTTTTTTTTTATTTCTAGTCGATTAAGGGCTCACTGTCCAATTTAGAACTCATTGAAATTCAATCATTCTCAATTTCAAAATTCAAAACAAATGGTTTCAAGTGTTGTGCCATTGCCATGATATGCAGAACGAAGCTTCTTTTATTAATAATTCAAGGTGAAACCCCGATTACCGAGTACAAAGAAAAACAAGAACATTTCAAAAAAAAAAAAACCAAAACAAAACAAACAAACAAACAAATAAACAAAAAGTTAAAGCATTAGTGCTCCTTCCTAAGCAAAAAAACCAAAAATTAAAATTTAAAAAAAAAAAGGAAAAAAAAACGGAGGATGCAAGCATGGTTCACGATTTCAGCAACTTGTGTTTCTAGTAGCAAAGGGAATAGGTTGACCCCTTAGGTTTATCGCTCACTTCTAATATCAGTTTCCTCGCCATATCTTCACTCTTTGGAAGCCTTTAAAGACTCTGCTTGGGCATTTGCAGAGCTTCAAAAGGAGATGATCCCCTACCGTCCATTAAATTATGAACCCAAGGAGCTTTGAATCGGGCTGCAGTGGTTGCTTGTCTTTTCAGCTTTCCATTTTGCTTTTTCAATTGGGTGATTTCTTTCTGAGCATCCTGAAACATGCTATGGAACATAGAGAGTTGTGCTTTGAGCTGGTGCACCTCATTTGTCCTATTCTGCAGCCAATGAGACAAATTGGAGTCTGCAGTCACAACTTCTACGCAGGACTTTAGCGTGTAGTGGTTGGCATCAATGTCAGACTGCGTTACCATTAGTTGCTCGGCTGATAGCGCAAGAAAGCTGAGAGCAGGGGCAGGGGCACTTTATCAAGGCTTAGAAGAACTAGTGTCAGCAACCTCGATTGGGGAATCGTTAAGGTCTAGGAAAAGGGAAAGAGTGCGGCAGGGAGAGGCCATAATTAGAAGAGAGTAATGCTAAACAAGGGGGACTTGCAGAGTAATGGAAAAAAGATAAAGTTGCAGCCTTCTGCTCTGTCTTCCTCACAGGTTGTGGTTAAGAAGGAGAGGGTGGAGGAAAAAAAAGACAAGGGAGAGATCGTGGCAATTGTTGAAAATCAAGGGTTGGTTTGCTTGTGTCATCCAGGCATCGCGATTGTTGAAATCGTGTGCTAGACGCGACATTTGAAAGAGACGGATGAGGGTGAGAGAGACAAGAACAAAGGGGAGAAAGATAGATGTATTATGTATATATTGTGTATGTATATGTGTATGTACACCATATGTTATGTGTATCTCTATGTATATGTATATGTATATATCGTATGTATATATATGCGTATGTCTGTATGTGTTCGTATGTCTGTATGTATCCGTATATATATAGTTTGTGTGTATATATGGTGAATGTATATGTGTATGTATGTAATACATATTTTTATATTTTTGTGTTCGTATACGTATATATAGGATGTATAAAAAAATTTTAAAAAAATAAATCATCAAAAAGAATTTTGAAAAAAAAAAAAAGAGAAGAAAATTTTGAAAAAAGCAAGAGAAGGCGAAATTCTATAAATAGAAGGTGAAATTCTATAAATAGAAGGCGAAATCCCATGCTTTGCACCAACTGTCCCTACATAGCTATTTTCGATGTGAGAAGGCGAAATTCTATACATAGAAGGTCTGCCCTCAAGTTTTGGGGTTGAAAAAAATTGATTCAAGAGCTTAGTGAAATCCAAGACATCTTCTCTACCTTCTCAATTATAGATACAAGATAGATACACCTTTGGAGATCAAACTTGAAACTTCCTACTGAGATTTTGAGCTCACTTTCAGAGACTTGAGAATGCTTTGAATCAAGTTTGCTTAACCAAGAGCATCCTCTCTTCAAGAGGTATATGCTTTGGCCATCTTCTCCTTTGTTTATACTACTCTTTTTATTCTTTTTACTTTGTTTATACACTGTTTTGGACTGTTTTCAAAGGCTAAAAATATGTGATTTAAAGTTTCAAATGTGGAGGGGCTAGCCACCCTTCTTTCGCTTGCTTACTAGGCTTGTTTTCTCTCATTTTTGTTCAAGTTTTCTACCCTTTTCAAAATGATTTTCAGCACTATTTTGTGCTATTTAGGGGCTATTTAGTGTGTTTATTTAGTTATTCTTTGAACACTATGCTTGTGTTGTTGTAAGTCCTCATGGATTTGGGTGTTTAGGCCATACCAATCCATTTGAATTGATAGCTTACATAGTTTTCATGTAAATACTCACACTTTTGTAATAATCACCTTTGCATAATCATCTCTACAACCTCCCTCCATTCTTTGCTTCTTTTGATTAAAGAGTTGAATCAAACAAAAGATTACCGCCCAAGGCATAAGAAAGAGACCTTTCATGCTAAATGGTGTAATCTCTTCGGAGGTTTATTACCAGTGCATTACATCTCTCTTGTGCCAAACGTGATTACTTGTTTGATACTTCTCTTTATCGCTGGTGCATTACTTCTAAGGGACTAACTTTCTAGTCAGACCCTTGGAAATCACAAAGGAAAGTGTCATTATAGCTTATTATCAAGTTTGGATTTGGAGTCATTATCGCTCATTTTGGGTTTGATTTAGAATCCATTATCGCTTGTAAATGAGTTTGATTCTTCCTTTGTAACTTCCCCCCATAGAAAAGGATTTGAAAAGTTCATTTCTCGGGTTAAGTCATGCTTGCTATTCTTTATTGCTTTTGGACTTAATGGATGTATTCATCATTTTTGGACAAAAACAAAAAAAAGATAAGAAATGGAAAGGTAATGTAAAAGGGCTAATAAAAATGGAGTAATAAAATTGGGTTAGGTTCAATCGAACGTAATATTGAATCTATTGCATCTTGAATCATTGCATACTTTTTAGTGATGTTCAATGATTCACGAAGCAATGTCTACCCCTTCCCTTGAGGTAACTCCATGATAGAGAGGAGGTATTGCCTATCTCTTGGTTAATTTATTGAGCTTTTGTCCTATCAATTCTAAAATCATCACGCAACAAATTTGTGACAATTGATGATTTCTGAATCGAATCTACTCCTCCCTTGATCATCTTCATGACAGGGAAGGATAGAGAGGATAAACATCTCTTGGAAACACTCTGTTTTTGCTCTGTTTCAACTCTATGGCAACAAGGCATTTTCCAAAAGTAGTGCCCATCTGGCCACCATTCAGTACGACCGACCACTCTCTCAAGTCGGTTGGCCCTCCATTTTGTATAGGCAGTGGCAGTTTTACAGCAGAATAGAGCAAAATCTGAGGCCAAAACAGAATAATTTTCTGACTGCAAACAGAGCAAATTCTGGCAGCAAACAAAGAGGTTTCCAGGAGGATGTTCTCGATTGTACATGTGGTTCCTCGCCTTCCGTTCAAGTCCATTAAATTAGCGCTTTAATATTAGTATGTGTAATTAATTAGTTGGCTTCATTCGAATTTGTAATAGCTAGTTGATTTAGTTAATTCATTTGGTGTTGTCATAATTAGTTTAATTAGGACATTTATTCAGACCATCTTGTGCGAGGAAAAATTTGTAACACTTGTAATATTTGTATATCTTCCAACCCCTATTTTTTTCTCCCTTTTATTTATATGCTTATCATGGTAGCATCATATTTTTCGTTCCATATCATTACCATGTGTTGCATCCATTTTTGCATGCATTAGGTTCGGTTCATCATTCTAACGTTGTCATCATTTCGTACTTACTTGAATACGTGCGTTGTCGCATGTTTTGAGTTGATCCATATGACACGTTAAATAGACTGAACCTAGTAGTTGCATTAATCACTTGCATAGTAGAGCATGCATTTTTCTAATTATTTTCTTCTCTTTGGCTTGCCTCGATTGAGTACTAGGTGAGTATTTCTCGCTTTAGCATATTGCATGTGTGTTTGTGTTGCCATATCAAGCATATTACCATGAGGCTAAATGCTTATTTGATATACCTCTTTGAATGCCTGTGGATGAAAGCTATTTTGCTTAAGTTGGGATGACTTTGATTAATGTACGTATGAGCTCGCTTTTTCATGTAGCACATATTCAAAACCCTTTTCAAATAAACATAAAATCAAAGCATTCCGAAGTAAATGACGTAGTCTATACTTGTGTATCTCACCTAGTAATTTAGCATAATAAATTAGAACATGAGCATATACTGTCCATAAAAATGACATCATGATTAGTATAGGCCGATCTTTGATCGGGTGAGTGGGGTGCTCAATTCATGACCATTCCCTCTCATACCTAAATTCCCGAGCGGAGATACTCTGGTTATGACAAACAAGTGGCCTTTGGTATAAGTCACGGGTTTTCTAAATTTTACAAAAATATTTAGGTGCAACTCTAAAATCTGGCAATGCAATCCATTTTTGGCATCTCTGATGATAAATGGATTTTCTAAGATTTGCTGGACTTGGACTCCCATATGTGTTTTTCTATTTCATGTTGCACTTGTGAAACCAGATTCAAAACTACAGGAGTCCAAACTCTAGGGCTATTGTATCCGAGGAGACTAAACCCCTCCTAGGAGCACAAGAAACCGACTACAATTTCTAGCAACTTTGCTGAGGAAATTAGAGAACTTGACTTGGACTTCATGCTGTGACATTTTATTTACAGATATATGTTCATTGCATTGCATTTGCATGGTGCTCTTAAGTCACTGTGTTTTCCATCTGCTATTCTTGGTTGGCTTGTCGGAGGCTTGCCTAAAAAGCTTGCCAAAAGGCTAGCCGGTCGTGGGCTCTGCCATGTTGTAAACACAACCCTTGGATTTGGATTACCGTCGCATCGCTTGATCCTCCTTTCACATCTTGGTGTTAAGTGTGAGAGGTATATTAGGTAATCTTATCAAGATACCCCTTTTGACAAATCGGCCTAGCTGCATATAGTAAAACCATAGTGACAATTCTAACCTAGGATAGGATGCTCACTGGTATGCAAGATGTTGTGAAACTACTTGCTTGAAGTAGTGAAACCCTAGATCATGCCAAATCTAGGACAGGGTAACCCTACCCCTTCATGGGGGGTGTTTTGGCTCTCTTTACCTGGTATGTGCTTTACAGTGAAACTGTACAAGGGTACTTCATATTAGTGGTACAGTTGATTTCTATTTGTGAAGGAGAATTCAACGGGGAGTACAGTTTTACAGCTTTGATCACATCTATTCTAATAGAATTTGTACTGAGGTGCTGTCCGTTTGCTTTTTCTTTATTTCTTTTGCTAGGTAGTCTAAAACTATAGCTTCAAAAAGTTCTGATATCCCCCAAGTACTCTGGACTCGTGTCAGAAGACTTTGTAAGGTTGGAGATCTTGTTCAGGGATACCATTGTTTGCCTCACTGTTACCAGTTGCAAGGCAAAGAAGGGTCAAACAAAGTTCACCAATTCAGTTATTTCAACAATCACCCCTCAGTTCACCTCAAGCACAGTCACCTACTCCTAGAATGACTCAGTATCCACCATCAGATTTGGAGGAATTACTAATCTGTCTGCAGCAGTCAGTTGACTCACTCCAGCATGACATAGCCCGCCAAGTTGAGGTCACGAACAGGTTGCAACAACAGCAATAGCAGCCAACTGCGGCTTCTGTTTTGCACACAGCTAACGTGACTATCCTTATGCTCACTGCGGCTGTCAATGCTGATGTAACTCAAGATCCACAAGCCAAGGGTGTTCCGATTTTTCCTGTCCAAACAGATCCAATTCCAGTATAGAAGTCTAGAACCCCAGTTCACCAGACTGAGGCACCTTTTGAATTCGAGGTTGACCCAACCATGCTTAAAGTTAACAAACTAGAAAAACTATTCAAGAAGGCACAGGGGGTTAACTCCATTCCAGATATAGAGGATGGATATACTAAATCTATAGTTACTTTGCTGGAGCGGTTCAAAATGTCGCATATTGACCGCTTCGATGGCGCTGGAGACCCAATGGTACATCTACGTCTGTTTTCCGATATCCTACATCCAATGGGTTTGACCAGACTTCAGAAGTTGTCACTCTTCGGCCAAACCATGTCTGGTATAACTGCCGTCTAGTATGCTAAGTTGGAGGACTCTGTGAAATAGAACTGGGAGGAATTGACCGAATCTTTTATTACTCAATATTCCTACAATACGCAGATTGAGGTCACAAACTCGTGATCTTGAGGCAATGCTTCAGGAACCAAAGGTGGGCTTCTCATAATTTATAACCAAGTGAGGGCCAAGGAATTAATGATGACCACCAAACCCTCAGAAAATGACCAAATCCGGATGGTTGTCCGGAATTTTCATGGCAAGTTGTTGCAAAAAATGATCATTCTCCCCTTATTCACATTCAATGAACTTCATGAAATGGGAGTTCAGATTAAAGACGCAATGAAATAGGACATCATCACAGATAACAAGGAGTCGGCCAAGAGGCCTTTTATTCGCAATTTCAATGCTACCAAGGATAGTACAACTGCGAGGCCTTCAGAAGTGAGCATTGTCACCACCACCAAAATGGTCGACCCCTGCCAACATGAGCCCACAAACCTCCAACCCTACCCAACCTCCAGGTAGAACTTTCAACCAGCTCTACATGACTCTATCTCGAGCCATGCAGGTGTTAATCAAAAAGGGGCATCTAAAACCCCTAGAACCTAGACCACTTTCAGACCCTCTCCTAACCAAGAATGATCCCACCAAATATTGTGCTTTCCATCAACAACACGGCCACAAAATGGACCGGTCCTTCTGCTTACATCATGAGATTTAAGATCTCATTGACAACAAAGTAATAAATCCATCCCAAAACCAGATGGGACCACCAACCCACTCCTTGTCCACAATCAAGTCCCCCCACCCAAAAATATCCACCTCATCCATACACTGCTGCCCACCTTCGACCCGAGCGTCTATATCACCCCCTCCCACCTACTAAAGTCGATGTTGTTCATCCCTGATAGCATTGACCTATGCTTGATGAACACATCCAACCCATAATCTGAGCCTTACAAATCTGTGGTGACAACGCCTGAAGAAGAAAAGGTTTTGATCTCAAAGGGAAATGCCGGTCTATCACTGGAAATTTTTGGGGAATTATCTGAGGGGATGCATGACCCGAGCCACTACATTGTTCCTGTTACTAAAACCAACCCTGAGGTAGTACTGTCGACCTCAGTGGACGTTAATGTGGTTAGAGAAGAAGACCCAAGCCAAGGGTTGGATGATCTTGCGGATCTTGAAGAAGATTTGGACAACCTCCAATTCTTCGAAGAACAGAACCAAGGCAATGTGCAGATCGGTTGGTTTGATCTGAGCCTGTCGATTGAGTGATGAATCTGACAAAGAAGTGGAAACCAGAGTTAAACTGGAGAAAAATAAATTCGTCATAGCTGAGGTAGGTGGAGAAGCCAAAGAAAAAAGGAACATGCCAAAGAGTAGTAGTACAGAAAAACAAACCCAACCTTACAGAAATTTTAATTGCCAACCAATTACCAGATGATTTTGTTGAAGTTCTTTCAGTCTCAATGAAGAGAACTTTTACTGGTGGCTTTGCTTAGGAGAAACTTATAAATAATAATAGATACGAAATAATTCAGAAACTGAGTTTCATTAAGTAAATGAGAACTTACAATGACCCAGCCTCGAAGAGGTTCACAGCGATAAACTACTTGAAACTACTCCTAAGAAATGCAGTGCAGTATAGGAATTGAAGAACTGGAAAGAAAAATATGAAGTAAATAACTGGTTTTTGGATCTTCTTCTAGGTCCTCTTCTGTTGACCTTCTCTTCTATTTATACTCTATAATGGTAACCGTTGAAATGCCCTTCCACGATCACTAGTCATGGCCTTGAATAGTTTGCTCCCACTATGTCATTCTTGTAGTTGGGCTTCCCTCCTGAATTTGAATTTAAATTGTGAGTAATCGTTGGGCCACGTCATCTTACGTCTTCTAACTGCTCCAATGTTACGCAGATCCATTGCTACCAATATGAATTGCCATGTGTATGTCGCTAACTGGAGACTTATATCAACTCCCCAAATTGCCCTTTAAGAGCCACGTGTTAAGCTGCGATTGGCTTATACAAAATATATAGCCAACAACTAGTAAGGATTTTCTAGAATGAAGTTTCTCTTTTTA